>VZRX01018656.1:147084-184401 GCA_013398075.1 Notiomystis cincta | reverse complement strand
AAAAAAAAAAAAAAAAGAAAAATTCCTGACACATTGTTCTGGTTAAAGCCACACAAATCAGAACACAACTTCTCATTCAGGCCTGGTCATTGCAAATATTGGGAACATCTGAAAAGAAAGAGACCAATTTAAGCTGCTTAAACTTTGCATCACATATACAGAATATATATATATATATATAAATCCCTGTTTCATTGTAAAAATCATAGATGGATGTTTTTAAGATTGTGTCTAGGAATCATTGTGATTTTACACTGCAGTTTATTCCATATATTTCCATCCTTTTGAGTCACACTATTCAGCCTCCTACTTATTCTTAATAGATTAATTTGCGATTGCTCCCTCGACATTTCAGCCTTTCATGATGGAGAGCAATTCCTCTCATTTCACTCATCAAGGCTCCATATAATAATGAAAGTTCCCACAGGTCACCTCTATCGTGCCTTATTTCCTTAACCCCTTTAGCCTTCCACCCTGATAAGCGTTCTTAAACCTAGAGCTGTCTGGGTTAAGGCAAAAATAAAATTTCTCCTGCAAGCCAACTGCAAGTGGTTCTGTATTGCACTAGTTTTATAGAAAATGTGACTATAACCATGTGATTTTGATTCTCCAACTCCTTTACATTGTCATAATATCCTATTTGTTTTTTCCAAGCAGTTATGTACACAAAACTGCTGAGATTCTTCTCTAATAACCACAGGTCTTTTTTTCTTTGGTACATTGAATAATAAAAAATTCTGCTGTGGTTCACTAGCTCTAGACCTACTGCTACAGCCACTAAAACACCCAAATCATCCCCATCTGGGTGAGAATTGCTTCTTACTTGTTTGCTTAAACTTTGCATTAGGCAGAATAATCAATGTCTGCTATTTTAGTTGTTATAATATTTCAGAATAAAATTGATAGGCAAGATCCTGAGCTGCCATGTATCAGTGTGTCCCTAGCATCACTTCACTGGTCCAGCTTCACACTAAATAGATGCTTCAAAAAAAACCTGGAGGTTTTTTGAATTTTCCGGGTGCTCCTTATGACCAGTAGCTGTTTTCCAAGTTGTGGCCCTGCTCCATGATTTACATGGAGGTAGGAGAAAGCCATGACTCAGCCTGCAGGCAAACGAGCAGGCTCTGGTGCAAGTGAGGGGCAGCTGGAAGTGTCCAAAAGTAGCCCTGTCTTCCCAAGGAATCCACATTAAACCTACAAATCATGGCATTTATTTAAAGAATGATTCTATATTGCATCCTGTTCCAAGTTGTCTCTTCTTTTGTGCAATCTGTCCATTCCACAGTAGACAAAATATTTCTTACCAGCAACGTGGTGCTAAATAAAACATCTGCCATTCCTACACACAGCCCTGAGGGCTGTGCATCTTTAGGGGGAGGACACAACAGTTAGCTCAAAGCAATTCAGTGCTGATTGGGTTGGGGATAATTTTCTGGCAACTAAGGACAGAATTGAGACCAAAAAATCATTTCAAATAACTGCGGAGGAGTCACAGGATAGCAACACCTTCCAGTCTCTAGAGACCTAGAATTGATTTGAACTGGTCTCCCACTTAAATGGAGAAAAGCTATTATCCCATCACTAATCTCTTGAGCCATTCAGTCCCACTTGAAGCAATTTTTTCTTCAATAAGCTATTTTACATATTTCACTTAGTCCCAAATCTATGGGAGAAGCTTATCACATGATTTGTTTAAAAAGATAAATACCTCTCCCCTTCACATTTCTGTTTATTCTTGGGTTTGTTGCTAACATGACAGAACTATTAAACGTGTTCCTCCTCTTCTCTCCTTATGGAGCCCTGCTTTTCTTCCTACCATTCCCAAAATAAGACAACTTCTTGTTAGTTTTTGGAAGAAGACACAGCCTAGAAGCATTTGTTCTAGTTTTTTTTTTCCACATAACTGTACATTCATTGCCCTCAACCATCACAGCAGTCATCAGTACAATGCTGATGCCTATTCCACATCTCAAGAAGGGTAAAATCCAGGATTTGCAGTGCAAAAACAGAATTGCTAAAGATTCATTTTGCAAAAGCAACCTTAATATTTTTGGTGCATCCATGGGCACCAAGAGGTGGACACAGTGCCCACAAATATGCAAAGATGCTGTAATTATTAAGAATGTCTTAAAAATCAGGTCTTTGGTGTCTGCAACCAGGGAGGCCAGAGCTGCAGTTGGGTAGTGGGGCCATGCTGGCCCAGCAGAAGAATTCTTTGTGATGAGAAATCAAACACACATTCATGTTCAAACCTCTCGGTTTCTCCCACTGTTTTCCCACTATTTTGTGCACTCAGAGGAGCCTGTTTTGTCTATTTCACGAGTTCTCTTCGTTAAGCACTTCCTCTGTAGTTTCTCCCAGCTCTGAATCTACTCAGCCCTCCTCCATCACTCCCAGAATTAGAATGTGTGCCTTTGAAAAACCTGGGCTTCCTTCATTTTCAGGCAGTTCATTTCAGCTCTTGCTCACCCCACAGGTTACACTGCTGGAGCAGCACTGCTTTGATACTGTTCCTCTGGCAGCAATTAGAATCAAATCAGCACCAGGCTGTTTATAAAAAGGGATGTTGCTGTAATGACACTATCAATTCTTCCAAACATTGTAGCTATTTATCAAGTGATTAAAGTGGAGTAACTTACTCCAGGTTTACTAGCCTATTTTCCATTGGAACTTAAAAGGTTTTACTGCCTCAAGTGTGGCACTTGGACTGCTAATAATTTCAATTTTATTACATTATCATATTTTTTAGATTTATTTCTAGGTTTTGCATAAGATTCAAATTGTTACCCAGTTTATAAAATAATGTGAATTTATCTTGGTCAAAAATCACATTAGGATAATTATCTTGCCCTTTTGGCAGATAATTTTGTTTGTAATATATTGAAAATGCTTATTTTTTGTCTTCCTAGCCCCTCATTCTTGCAGAAGAGGCTATTTTTTTCCTAACACAGGCAACTCCATCTCCCTCTCGCTGTCAAGAGCTGTCAGGTCTCCTCCCATTTTCCCCTCTCCATTAGGGGGAAACCAAACAAAAGGTGCCTGTTCCTGTCTTCCACTCCCCAAAGCAGCAGGATGCAGATAGCACTGTAACCTGCCAATTTAAAGACAATTTAGTCAGATACTAAATACTTGCTAAAACTCCCAAATTATCAGAAAGATGCTACTTATCCAGTATCAGAAGAAAGTTGCAGCAACTAAGGCTAGATTAAGCAAATCACAGCCGACCCTCTGGCCAGGGTCTCTGACCCCAGAATGTCTGAAAAGCCACCTATGGTCTCTATCGTCAGCACTTTGATTAATTGAAATGAGATTTTTCAATTTAGGAGACATTTTAATACTTAAAAAGCAGAAACTCACATTTAGATGAAACCTCTCCTTTTTTGTTTATTTGAGGGGGGGTGGTGGTTTTGATTGCTTGTTTCAGGGTTTTTTTGTTTGTTTTGGGGGTGTGTGAAAAATACTCAAAATAGCATATATTTAGGAGAAAAAAAATCTTCAGGAAATACAAAGTGTCAGAATTTTTTTAGAATGCATGGGGTTTCCTTTGTGCCTATACAGCATTGCTATAAAATAAGAATTTATGCTGACATGCTTTAAGTAGACATAACAATCAGTAAAATAAAATAGCTCCTCCTTCTTTGAAAATTATTAAGGATATATGCTGCTATGTACTGACAGAAACAAATCTTTTACACAATAAAGTGGCATTCTGATGTAGAAAAAGGATAGCAATATCCTGAGTTTTGAATAAGTTAAATGAGGATTTTTCAATATATCTAATATGCTTAATTTTGATATTCTAATTCTAAATTTCAGTGATTCTAGTTCTATCAAGCACTCATGACAGAAGTACCAATAAACAAATACTGGGTAATATTCAAAAGGTTTTGAGGTATGATGTTGAAATATGAACCTTTCTTTGAGCAAAATATATTATGCAGCCTAGGAGCTTTACAAAAGCAGTTCTGTCCTTGTATTTTTCCCTACTTCTTGTTTAAGAGCCCAGGAAGTTACATCTTTTATCTGCTTTAACACAGGCAGAGAAAAAGAAGCAATCCAAAACTGGACAACACCTAATTCACAAAAGAGAGATGAAACAGTTTGCTTTAAACATTTGGTCCACACTCTAGTTCGGTATTAAAGTGAAGATCAGTTTGCATATTTGTGTTATTTCTGATGACAATACTACAGAATACATACAGCCAGAAAATCATGTATTTCTGGGGAGAAAACATCCACCTTTCTCCTTCACTGCTGTTCAGAACTCAGGCAACATTAAATCCCTGATGTGCCACTGTCCCTGGCCAAGGAGCCAACAGCTCAGGGATGACACACACATGGCAGCAGCCAGGTACGAGGGAAGCAGCTCAGGCTCCCTGCAGTGAGGGTGGGTTCAGTCCTGTGGATTTCAGTGGAGTCACAGGGAAATCACACCAACAACTTGTATTAATCACAATCCAGACAGGTTGGCAAAAGAAGTTGGAGTGCTTTGCATACTCCGTATCTCTGAAGATTTTTTCTCTTGTAATGACATGGTGAAGAAGCTGACGATCATAAATATGGAGTGTATCATCACCCTGTCCTTTGACTCCTTCCTTATTGCTTTTGCAACATAATACATGCATCTCAAAGAAATTAAAACATGTGACATATAAATTCAGTTCATGCTTTTTTGGGGTTATCAAAACCCTGAGAAATCAAAACGTTGAAAATCACTTGTCAAAACGTTCTGGGATGAAGTAGTTAAGCTGTCATCAACAGCTTAAACACTGTTTATTTGAATATGTAAAGCAACTTTTTGAAAAAAGAAACAAAAGTACTGAGTCTGTTGATAAGAGTTCTTTCTCCACATGTCTTAATTCTACTTCCCTGATCTCCTGGGGAAAAAAAAAAAAAACAGAAACTTCAAATGAAGTGCAAGGGCATAGACACCCTCAGTGAAGAAAGCACTCTGCTCCACTGACACAAGTGATGTGACAAAGTATGGCAATGGTATTACCATGGCACTACAGGATTACTACTCCGCAGTGCCCATTATTTGAAATGGAGTTACTCAGTGCTTACCACAAAACAGCAAGCAGCATTTTGCAGTAACACAATAAATAACCCATGTCATCTCTGTATCTACACCTTTTGCAGGAGCAGATACAGAGCCAATCTAAAAACAAATCTAAAAGTGCTATAATAATGCTGGAATGACATGCCTCTTAAGCTGTTTACAGCTGACAGACTAAGTGAAATGGTTTGACAAGGGAGAACACAGTATGTGATGACAACCTTGCTTAGTTCATATTTGAAAGGCAAAATTAAAGTCACACTTTTACAAGATGCAGGGTTCTGCTCACCTGAAGGACATTCTCTTAAGCAAGGCATGGTATTAAGCCTCTGCCATCCTCCTCCCCCTGTCTCCCATTTCTCTGTGTAGGCCACTAAGTGACACACCTCAAAAACCAGTCCAGACTGCCTATCTCAGTAATTGCTCATGAAAACGTATCATTTAGAAAAGTATGGAGAAAGCAACAGTGAGAACAGCCATAAATGTTCACCCTCTGTAATTTAGGGGAGCACAGCAACATATGGACAGCATTTGGCTTTTCTTACAGCAGGCAGCACCATCAGGAAAGAGCAAACAAAGGCTGAGTACAAATCTCCTCTGTCCACACAGACACCTTTCACTTGATTACAGGATATGAGAGAAAAACATAAAGACACAGTGACTCCTCAAAAAAAGGCAAATAAGAGCTAAGATAGGTCAGAGGAAAGGGCTGGAGACGGGCACTAGGAAAAGCAGAGCTGTTTGGCAGGACTTTTACAGCTCTAAGGCAAAGGGAAGGCTCAAAGGACAAATGATGGCAAAAAAAAGGCCTCTCACTTCCTACCTGGTCCTTGCTAAACCCATTGGCTGACAGCAGCCAGAGGCTGTCAGAAACTCAAGTGGTGGTCAGTGACAATAATTTGGTGGACTCAGGCAAGCTACTATTAAAGAGGTTTCTTCACTGCAAAAGTTCTTGCTATTCCTTGGTCCCTCAATGTCAGAGGCCATGGGAAGCCAGGAGCATTTTCCTTCCCTCCCACCCAGAGACAGAGGCTCTGTTAGCATAGGGCGGGTGGCCCTGAGGAGGGAAGAGCCAACACCTGCTATTCCTTTTCTATGGATAAACTACTGCAATGTCAGTCAGTCCAGCTCTTTTAATGAGTCCTGTAATTGGTGAAAATGGGCCCAAAGTGGCCAAATGAAATCATCTCGCTGAGGGGAACTACCAGGAAAGCATTAGGAATGTTCTGCATTTGGAGGCAAAGGATGCCATTGCCTTTACATTGGGCTGACTCTACCAGCCAAAGAGCCTGGCTGCTGGCAGCACCTTCCTTACAGGAGAGGGGAGAGCTGTATCCAGCTGTAGCCTCAGCCCAGATTTTGTGTGAAGTAGTTCCAAACAGTTCCAGTCTCCATGTCTGGAGCCCACTGGCAGGTCACAAACAGGGACTGCACAAAACCTTCTGCTGAAGCTGTGGTTCAGGAATTGGAATGGCGTGGAGGGGAAGTGTTTTTTCAAACTAGTGGAAGTTTTGCCTACATATTTCTTCCCCCACATGAAGGTCATCAAATGTTCGTGTGCCAAATGTTAGAATTGATGCCATCCTAATGAACTCTGAAAACATTTTCCTGTCAAAGCAAATAGAACAAGTTGACATCACTGATCCCAGCATCGACCAAAGTGGAAAAACAAACAAACCATCAGTTAAAAAACAGAGGAGATTTTTGTGCTCTAAGTTCAAGGATGTGAGTCCAGCAGTGCAATGACAAAGGGGAGCATGGTGCAGATGACAAAAGGGTTACACTCACTGCAAAGGAGGTTGGTCCTGAGGAAAAAATATTGCCTTAGCATCAAGGTCAGATATATCTGGGCCTCCCTGCTCCTACTATGTGGCACACACGATCCCTTGTGTCTGAGCTGTGCTGGTTATTACCTGTAACTTGTGCCACAGGCCAGGACCTGAGTGGCGAGTGAAACCTAGAACTAAGCCCTGTCAGAAGTTGCAGAAGGATTACTCTTAAAAGCAAGCCAGCAGCTCTCAACTTGTCTACCAAGAAACTTTTTCTCTCCTACTTAAGCTGGCTGAACTTGCAGCCTTCTCTTCCTCTACCTCCCAGGGGACCTCCCAAACCATCTACCCAAGTATAAACCATGGAATGGCAACCCTGCTATAACTGGATGCAAGTACAGAGGAAGCGTATCTTACAGCTACCCTGCTAAACTGGGGGTTGGGAAACCCAGAGACATTTCTTCCTTCTAACACATGATTCCTCTATGTCCCTTGGCAAATTCGTGAAATCATTCCACATGGGAAATAACCATACCTTCTGCTTTGCCTCTCCTGCTTGTTCAGAAATTTGGGACAGAGCTTATCTTGCTGTGCACTGTTTCTAGCAAAGAATGTCAGACCACAAGATCTCTAGGCAGGTTGGTGTGGTCAGTATACAACTAATTAAAGCTAATTTTACCATTCACACAGCAAAGAGGAAAAGACACAGACTTTCTGCAGAGTGCACAGTGGGTATGCAAGCCTGATGAAAGCAGGTAGGTGCCATGAACTGATGAAATCCCAAAATTAATGTTCCTCTTCAGATTCTCTGGCCATTTTGTGAAGGAGATTTTTCACAGAAATTGTTATAAGATAGAGGTCCTGTTGAGAAGTACAGCATTGAATTTGGGGATACTGACAGAGAAATCAGACCAGAATTAAAGGATGATACATACTTTGTTGTCCTTACATCAAATACATTTCCATTTTACGTCCTGTTTTAATTTCCAGCTCTGCCGTGCTCCCCCTGTGCCGTCACACGT
Organism: Notiomystis cincta; assembly: GCA_013398075.1. Lineage (NCBI taxonomy): Eukaryota > Metazoa > Chordata > Aves > Passeriformes > Notiomystidae > Notiomystis > Notiomystis cincta. The sequence continues at coordinate 176,554 of VZRX01018656.1, read as the reverse complement.
TTTTTTGAACTGAAAGGTATTATCTCAGCTCCCATTTCTCCAAAAGTCAGTTCTAATCTCAGTCACTCTCCAGCCCTGCAGTTTTCCTTCTCCTTGACAAGCCTGACCACTTAAATTTCTATCAGCTCAGACAACATTTGCCCACACCCCTTTCTGTTCCTATCTCATTTCTTCCCCTTCCAGTTTTTGTGATGCCATCATACATCTATGCCAGCACACAGAGCATGCAGCAGCAGACATATAGATCCTGACTGCATTCAGGAAAGGGGAAAGGTTGAAGTGAATAACATCCTGTGTATGAATGATTTCCTTGCTTGCTATACTACAGTGAGCTGTGCTTTCATACACTGTGATGGATGTGAGTTATGGGTCACTCCCTCACTTGTGAAAATAAATGTACAACACTTGCCAATTGTTATACTGTATATTACAAAATTCTACCATTTAAGATTTATGCACTTAGCAGACCAATCAAACAATACAGGTACAGCACAACGGCTCTACCTCCAGGTTTTTTCTCATTGAGACAGACAGACACACAATCACCCTTAGCCCTAAAGTGGTGCTGCATTATCCAGAGGGGAACATTTTATGGACAAAGAGTTTATCATATCCAGAATTTGCCTTGGGTGCAGTAGTCTTAGCATGTGTTAAGTAATGCTTAAGTGATTTGCTGAAGTGGCCTAATAACACAAAACACTCCTGGCTCTATTTGCTTATAAATACATTTCAAGGCACTGATTGAAGTCTGTAGTGCCCTAAATGGTCTGGGACCCAGTTACTTAAGAGATACCATCTCTCCTTATAAATTTTATGTGGTAATTGAGAACTACCAGTTGGTTTCTTTTCCTGGGTGGGCAGTAGGATGTCTTAAACGGGAGATACATGACCCTGGAACCTGTCCTCATCAGCCTTCTGACACAACAGTGCTCCAGAGGACTATTCCAAGGAGAAATATGAAGCTGGTCTCTTCAGTGTGACAAACATCAATTCATCTCTTGAATGATCTTTTACATCATGTGTGTTAGAAAGAGGGTCTGGCTGAGACTGGCCAGGTGTTCAGAAAAGTTATTCCAGAAATGTTTTTCTGTTTCTCCTGTAACCACAGAACCAGTGTGAAGGTGCAAAATTTGCAAGCAGCATCTGCACCACGAGGTCTGAGCTGTCCTTGCATCCAGGTGATGTCACCAGAGACACTGGAAGTCTTGGCTGATCCCACCTCCCACAAGGCTGCATTAAACTCCTCCCCATGCCACTGGCACACCTTAGCTAATGAGAGTGTGTCCTGACCCCCTGTATTTTATTTAGAACCACATGTTCCATTTCAGCTTCACTGGCACGAGCTGCTGAAGCACTGGATGCCCTTATCTGCTTTCTTCAGGGAAACAGATACATAAAGTACGTAAGATAGCAGGATTTTAAGATTAAATGCTACAAACACAGATTAAATTACATGCTCTTCATTCCTTTAAGGAGCTCTTTTTCATGGCGTTCTGTTCCAAGTTTCCAAAATGATTTCTACTTCCATTCATATTTAGAAGCATTTAAAACTCAGCAAAGAAGGAATGTATTAGTAGACAGAACAGGCCACAGAGAGTTCAGACCAGCCTCCCAACCACTCCTGAACCTCAGCTGAGCCCACACAGGGCACGGCTGTACCGACCCCTCCAGGGGGTACCAGAGGGGTCCCCAGCAGTGGGGAGAGGTGATCGTGGCACAACCTCTTGTCAAAACCAAAATACCGACACTTGGGATAATCAAGGATGAAAGCATTGCCTTCATCTGTTTCCATGATGCCAGCAGAGACTGTCTGGTCACCTTCTTGAGAGGAAGCTTGATCCAGGAGCGTTGCCCTGATGGAAAAGGAACCAAGAACGACAAATAGCCACCCACAGGCTAACAGCCTCAGTGGGTTGTTTTGCTGTTTGCTTTAGTTCACTGGCTTAAAAGGGTCAGCAAACCTCATCCCGAGGACCCTATTAGTGAAGTAGCTTTGAGCAAAACATATAATTAACCTTTGGAACTCACTGTAGAAGGATATCATTGAGGAAGCATATAAGAAAGATTTTAATTTTTTAAAAAAGGAGTGAATATAGGCAACTCTAAGGACACAAATATCAGTGGTTTTACTACAGAGAATTCACTGGTTACAACCACTAAGCATTGTGCTTCTGGGAATCAAGAATAAACAAAACCAGGGACTAATAATAAATTCTTCACTCTCTTAAATAGTAGGTGAATAAAACGGGCAAAACCAGCAAGACGAATCCAGACTGCTTGGAGTCTTCACAAAGTGCCACTCACAGAGGCAGGAATTCACAGAGGCTGACAACAAAGAGCTAACAGGCAAGTTGAAACTAATATACATCCAGAGGAGATTTTAAAGAATCAGGAACCAACTGAAAACATTTTGGTTTACTGTGTAGGAGACTCAAATGGCTTCTGCTAAGAAGGACCCACCTGAGAAACCTGCCTGAGAATGGCATCCTTCAAGTGACTTCTACCATGCTTAGAAAAACTCTGAAATCCTGGGTTAGAGAACAGGGCAGCAGACATGAGACACAAGATACTTGGAATTCACTGACATTTGGAGTATTTGGAGTACTTTGAAGCAGTAAGACTCCCAACTCTCCCTCAGCACAGGGAAGGTCTGGAATGTGCAGCTCATGCTGAACCATCAGCATTCTGGCAGTGAGAGGGTGTGGTAAGGATCTGTGCAGACAGGATGCCACAAATTCTCCCATTTTGTTACCATTAGTATAAAAATAAGTAAGAAAACACATCTTTAGCACTACTGAGTGAACTTATCAGAGAGGTAGAAATTGTACATCATTAGAAATCTAATGTCATGTAACTAACTGCCTGGCATTCACAGGGCCCTATCGTCATCCTGGATCCCTTCACATCCATCAATCTATTCCAGTTTTCAACAGGTAAGCCTTTAGATTTGATACAAAGGATGTTCACAAGCTAAAAAAAAATAAAAATTGTAGTTTTGACTTTAACTCTTCTCAATTCAAAGCCAAAATGTCATAGTGTGTAGCGGTGTGGAAAAAACCCAAACCTTAACAAAAGCCCCTACAACCCCCTGAAACACAAAAAGGGAAACTGTACTGTGAGTTCTGACATTAATAAAAACACAAATGGATTGATTCTAGAAAATTTATTGAATAAAATTTAGTTAGGGTCCTTTTGTTTTGTTTTGTTTAAACAATTGCACACCACTTAATTTTTATGAACTTGATTATGCCTTTAAGGCACATTCCAGCAGAGGGCTGAGGTGAAAAAGCCTCTCCAGGGTGGATGCAGCATAAGGAAAAGCCTCTGGGATGTGCAGGAGTTCAGCTAATCCTTTCTAGGCATGTGTTCAGCATTACCTACTTGCAGCTTTTGCACTTCCCAGTGGAAAACCAGATCCGTGGGCCAATGGCTAAGAAGTTTCTGCCTCCTTCAGCCCACTGCGCCCAGGTGGGAGTGGGCTGATCTAAATACTCTGTCAGGCCTAACATCTTCTGGCTTTTTTGTGAACAAGTTATTCAACTTAGGGACCCAGTCCTATCACCAAACTCCTGAACATCTCAGGAGGGATGGAGATTATGCACCTCCTGTACTGTATGGCAATCAATGCCAGCAAGTTCATAAAAACTCGACATTTCTCACTGTAGAGAACATATTAGGACTTAAAACATTGAAAATATTTAACTCAGACCTAAGAATGAGTCCTCTCACTTGCCCAAGAGACCAAGTTGTAACTAACACTGAAGTCTGAAGCCCTTTGACCCCAAGGCCGAAGTGCCTCCATCTCTTGATAAGCAGGTGCTGCTCCTTCCACTTTACTTGCCAGCCAAGAGGACTGTTCACTTCCTCAGCACAAGCTTTTAGCAATTGGAAAGAACACCCACTAGAAATGGCATAAAACATTGTTCATAATGTTTGGGATCCTTGAAACAACTTCAAAGCAAATTCCACCAGGTGCTAAAACAACTCCTGTTCCTCGAATGCCGCTTCCCTCTCCTTAATGCTCTTGCATATTGAAATGCACATACATGTTTCCAGCAATTAGGTACAATTTCTTGCTTTAATCCATGAATGCAAAAACATTTCCTTCAGACTCACTTTGAGAAAGAATTTTGGAGTCCTAAAATGCAGTATGCACCATGTGGACTTCCCAGGGTCTCCCATCATGGTCCCTGCAGCAAACAACCAGGCCCGGGGCTATGCAGCGAGTACCATCCCAGCCCTTGAGGAGAGAGGTGCCACAGGCCACAGCCAGTTTCTGGAGTGCTTCAGGTGTCAGCACAGCTTCTCCTTCAGCTGCTGAAGGCTGCCTGACTCTCTAGTTAGGGCACAGCTCTTTAACTCGAGTCAGCTCCTTGGGGTGACCCTGCAGAGCCTGTGGTGTGAGGGCAGCAGAGGGACAGACCAAGTGCTTGGGTTCCTGGACTGCTCCAGCTGAGCTGCCCATGTCCTCCCCTGCCTCTTGCCTGTGTACACAGGAGTTGTGTGTGTTGGGCACTCAGTCCACGTTTTCCTTCCTTTTGCCCTCATCTTCCCTCTACTTTGTGTCCCAGTCAAACACCCTATTGCAAGGGAGCTTTGAAAAGATCTAAAAAGTCAGCCTGGGCAGATCGGTGGGGAAATTCAAGCTGAATTTAGAAACAAAACAGACTCCCCAGCCCCTAGACTCAGAATGAATGAGAAATGCCTGTATTTGCTGTGAATTCCCACGAGTCCTTCACTGTCCTGCCCACAGGGATGGGCAGCACCCTGTGTCCCACCGCCCTGGTGGGAAGCTGTCCCGATGGTCCCCAGCAGGGCTGCAAGCTCTCACAGCGCTGCCACCCAGGAGGGCTCCGCCAAGGTGAGGGATAAAGGAACAGCAGGACTGATACTGTGTCTAATGTGGCACAAGGTTCCCTCGGCACAACGTGCCCCAGCTAATGAACGCACTGCCCCAAGTGCAAACAAGCCAGGAAAGGTTCTGTTTTCAAAGCAAACGTATTGCACTTCAATGGAGATTTTTTTCCCCCTAAAAAGTTTTAATATACACACTAAATTAAGCTTGAGAAAAGGGGACATTTCATCTTTAATCTATTTACTTCTGAATATTTAACATACAATTCTGGCACCAATCACCAGATTTAACTGGAAAATTACTCACTAATCTGTTTGCTTATTTGGAATAATTGGGTAGGCTGCCAGGGAAGAGGATTTCCTACCCTGTTTAATATCTCAGTTAGTAGTCCAATTTCAGCTTGGCGGCATAATTACTCTGACAGAGCTGTAGCCACAGGGCCTGTGAGTGGGGCTGCTTTTTAAACCGTAAATTATGGAGGATTAGCATTTATGAATTTTAAATCAGGGCTGTGGTAGGAGACACTAAAGCTGCTTAGAGCTTGCAAACCACAGCATTCAATCACCAGTCATTAACACATTCCTTCCCAGGACTTTCTGCAATCACATCTAATAAAAAGGTATTTTCTAATTTGCTTTAAAACATTGTGGCTCTGTCTCCGGCGTAGCACCAGGGGTAGGGAGATGTACTTTCCAGGAAAAAAAGCACCACAATTTAATTTGACTCTAGTTTATCTCCCACACAAGATGTTAAAGAGGCTGTCTCCTCTGCTTGAGCCCTACCATTTCTTCTACCAGATGGATAACACGTGGTTTGATCCCCACTAAAACAATTTAAAAAATTAAAAACTGCTGAAAATCAGAGCAGCAGTGTGGCTGATTGGCAGAGATCTGAACTCTGCTGTCCCCGTAGCTCAGGAGCTTTGGCTTGTGAGCTCTCCACTGTTGTGTTTGCCTGTCAGGCTCACGATGAATCATTATGGGGTAAATCCTTCCTTTGATGTAGGCATGTAACTTCTTTTAAGGCCAATGAGAGTTATGTACATGCACTGAGGGCAGAATATTTCATGCCCTGAAGAAGTCTTAGGGAAAAAACCTGCCAAAAATCACACCGCTTTGAACTTCGCAGTTGCTCCACTTGGGAGTCTAAAGAGCTCTGAAGCCCTAAGACATGCATCCAAATGCAAATGCTGAGCCCTTCTTCCTCCTAAACATGTGCATCTCTCCCTCTGTCAGCCTGCAATTCAGCAAGGGGTTTGAGTCAGTCCTTCACATGACCCTTTCAAAGACCAAGGGCACACACAGGAAACCTGCGATTTGTACACCCAGAGTTTTCATATACTAAATTATACCTATGTATGTTAATAAAAGTGCAGAGATATATAGAGCATTGTATTACAAAACAGAACAAAGACATGAGTAAAAGTTATAAGCAAAAAAAAATAAGAAAAGGGGAAAAAGGGCAAATTGGACAGAGCAAAACTTGATCCAGCCCCTGTCACTAAAACCTGATGGAAACATAGTTTAAAAGGGAGCCTAAGTGAACTCCTTCCACAGTATCCCCATGCAATTAGCCCAAAAACTCAGAAGAGCTCTGTGCTCTCAAAGCTGCCCTCGGGAAGGGGCAGAGAATTCCCTGGATTGCTCAGCCATGGGGATTTGTACACCCTCCTCAGAGTCACTCAGCATTGACCTCTGACACAAGCAGGATACCAGCTGATGATGCATTACACTGCAATCAACAGTGCTATTCACTGAAGCAACCAGATGATTTAAGATTCCCAAACCTCATTGAAAGTCGCTGGAAATTAGGCACTTTGAAAAGTCGACACTTTTGAAAATGCCTTTTAATCTCCTAAATTACTCATGCTTTTGAAAACTTTGCTCATGCTAAGTACCTTGGGGGCCTCGGTCAGTGAAAGCTAAACTGAAAGATGCTAAGGAAGGACCATTTACACAGAGCCCTGCTCAGCCCTTATCTCTCTATCCTCCTGGCAACAATAGACAGAAGGAAAACGGAGCTCTTGGCAACACCAGCCCTGTGCCAAGAATTAGTCTGACAGAGTGGCGGGTCCCCAGACCCTATTAAGGCTACTCAGACAGATGGATTTTCTTCCCTACTGCACCCTGAGTAGGCTTTATCTAGCTGACCTCCTTCCTCTGAAGGCTCAGTGGTACCTCCACTTCTCCCCAAACTGCAAGAAAGATGCAGCCTTTGCTGCCACAGGAAAAATAATTTGATCACTCCTTGAACAGTGCAAACTGTCCATGTCTCAGTAAGCAGCTCCATGCATTGCTCCTCCTTCTAACCTCTCCTTGCCTCCACATAGCTGAAAAGCATTTCCTAGTTCTGCTTTCTGATTGCACCACAGGATTCTCATTGATTATTGTGTGTGCTCTCTGTGTGTACACATACAACAGGGGGGCAAATGTTCTGAGAGCAGGGGAGAAGCAGCAGCATCTGGTTAGCATTCAGAGTCTGAGAGGTGCTTCCGAGTAGTTCTTGTCCCTTTGAGGAGCAGTTAAGGGCAAGGAATGAGCGTGCACAGGTGACCAGGATGAAATCCTCCCCTGAGTATATCTATGAGACTTATTAAGTGCTGCTTGTCTGGATCATAAATTGAGATTTCAGAAGGTGGCAAGGCCTTGGTGTGGAGTCATGTCTGAGCCTGGTGCATGTCAGGCCTCACCTGGTCCCTAGCACACTAGAGCAGTGCCCAGCCTCTAACTAGGAGGGCGAGCCCAGAGTGCAGTGACCCACCCACACCTTATCTGAAACACCTCTTCAAACACACTCATCCATGTCATCTATCATACCATAGGAGGGGACAGAGGCACATTACAAGCAACTGGGAAAAAAAAGCCATTTCAATCACTGTGCATTGTTTGGGAAAGGACCAAACAGCAGGACATTCCCCAAAGGGCTGTTCAAGTTGGCTTTGGGAATGTTGCTGGGATCTCTGCAGAGACAACATAAGGCCTACAGCAGAGGCCAGATTCAAAACCCTGACAATCAAAGTCTGAAAGGAAAAAACCCAAACGATTTAGACTCAACTCCTACACAGCATCTCTAAGAAGCTTCAATCTCTCAGCATTTGGGCAAAGAGCTAGGGCGATTTCTTATTCCCTTCTGTACTGTGCAATTGCCTCAAAATGTTGGCTGCAGCCAGCAGTTACATTTTAGTCCCCATAAATCAAAGGAAGTGGAATATCCTCTGCATTTAATGTCTACATTTCTTATCCCACAGGGTTTTTCTCTATGGCCCTGAAAGTACCCCAAAACTTGAAAAGGAGAAAAACTTCTTCTCCCAAGGCAAGGGACAGGGGGAGAAGTTGCACCATATATATATACACACACACACAAGTGACTGATAAAACTTTTACTTGGAAATCTCTCTTCAGTAGGCTTAATATGCATCCTCTGCCTGAGAAATGTATAATGTATAAAGTAATCCTGCCTGGCTCCTTCTCAAAGCCACCTGAACAATCTCCTTTCATTGGCCATGGGGCTTTACAAGCAGCTCCTCTGTACAACCAGGTGGCTCAGCATATGGCCTCGCTTTTCTGCTACTGCAGCATTTTAGACCTTTTATAACTTTTACCTCTAAAAGGTTGGTTGCTGGCAAACTGAGCCAGCCCCATTTCCTCTGACCCTGGAGGGGATCCACTATTGTTCTGAGTCCCTTTCAATGCTGTACCATGACTAAATCCTTCTCACCTTGGTCGGGAAAATGGTCAGTGAGATGCCTGTGGACAAGAAAGTCCCTAAAATAGTTAAGACTGCATTTTCTCTTAGCTGGTTATACTGAGTATGGTACCAGTAGCAAAACTGCAAAAATCCTCCAGCATGCATGGTTTAGTTGTGAAGGGAAAGATGGACAGTAAATAATTTGGTGATTGCCACTAGCAACTAAATGTTCTTCTTCCTGAAGGAAAAATAAAAGGCTTCTGCATGAAGACTGGTAGTATGAGCTACACAGAGTACAATACTCCACAGGCTCAAAATCTGTATAATTTCACAATTTTCCAAACTGTAGCCTTTTGGCACTAGTAAGAATGGAGATGATATCTCATGTTGCTGCTCTAAAGGAGGAAGAAACAGTTTAGCTCATGTCACCCATCCAGAGCAGCAGGCCTTGGTGGCTGTGGAAGACAGGTTATATCCTTCTACAGAGTTCCAAACACAGAATCACTCAGAGCATTTTATTGCCAGCAACTCTACAGACCAGAGTGCACTGGCCCCTCAAGTCCTGCTTCATGATGCTGTGAAACCAAGTGTTTCCCATTGGTTTTTATCACACTTTTGGTCTCATGGCACATGGCAAAATTGCAGTCTCAAAATGATGCAGCATGCTCAATACTTCGCCGTAACCTTTCAGTTTATGTGTGAATTTCCCTCACTTCTATGAAGCCATGAACCTGATGAACACCAGCTGAGACTATTTTCATTATTGTTAAGGGAATAACTAATGAGTCAAAGCACATAAGCCATTTCTCATGTATAGCTTGATATACCTGTAGAGTGTAAGGAAGCATAATCCCATAAAGCCCAGGTTTAAAAATAATTCACTCATTGGAAAACACATGGGACTCATCACTGAAAAATTTACTGGTTGGGATTGTAGATCTGCAGAAATTCTGTGAGACAGGAGATCAATGGTCACGCCACCTAATCACACCCTGGGCAGCAAAAGCCTCAGCACTGTCCCACAAGCACAGGAGTCATAGGAGAAGTTTTGCAATGGTTTGGCCATGCCTGTTGTATGACAGAAAAGGAAGGACAAAGTTGATGTGAATCATGGGAGAACAGCCAAGCAAGGTCAGAACGAGACAATCCAGACACCACTGCACAGGGTCACATCTCAGATGTGCCTTATTAAAATATTAAAACTCTTCAGGATATCTTTGTAATGCAGTAAGTGCTTCAATGCCTCCCTCTGCTTCCTGGTTTAACCTGGGGAAAAGCAGGGAGAAGGGGCATCAGCTCAGAGGATCTCACACACAGAGATGCTGCAGTAAAAGCCTTTGAGCTACGTTTTCTATAAAGGGCTTAGTGCATATATTTAGGACGTTGCACTCCGCAAGAAATTCACAAGTTTTTACCATGCTCAGATGGAAAAAACACTTCAGCTGCAAAAACAATATCTCCCTGGTGTACTTCCTTGTATATAACAGACAATTTCTCCCACAGGCAAGCTGAGAGAACTATAAGGCCTTTTTTCCCTTGCCAATGTCTGCCAGATGGTACCAACCCAGATACTCCTGGGCTCTGGAAATACACTACTGAAGGAACTGTTCCTATGGGAAGGGGAGCGTAGAGGATGTAAATAAGGTCCTCTGGAGAGGTCCCACTCCAGCATCGCTCCCTGAGCATCAGAAGAGAGTGGGACACTCTTTCTGCTCTTCCTAAATCTGCTGCTCTTAGTAAGAACATTTACATTGTAAAGCTCAAAAAAAAAATCCTCCCTTAGTCTTCCAACCTTCAAAACACAAAGTTTTGAGAGGGAAGCTTCTAGATTGCAGATTAAAACTGATTTATCACACCAAAAGGATCCTGAGTCAGATCCACAGCTGGCATGACTGACTTCAGTGCAGTAGACTGATTTCTACTGCCTGAGGATCGCTCTTCCACAGTCAGTGACATCTCAATTTCCTTTTTAATAAGCAACAGGCTCTGTTATAATGGGATATATGGAAGGAGAGATGTAAAAGCTTATAATGTGAAAATTGATTATCATGTACTTCAGACTATTTCCTGCTGTGCCCTTTGTTTTGGTATGCGTGTTTCATTTCATTACTCCGAGCTGTTCACCGTCTCTGAACTAAACTATAAAATACATTAATTATCTCATTATCTTTGGGGCAAAACCTTCAGTCCTTCTTAAAAACCATATTCACTCAAAACCTTCTTTGGGTTCATTAGGGATTCTGAGCGTGATGAGAGAGAACAGGACTGCTGATACATCACAGCATACACCAGCTAAGGTTTTGGTTCTGTTTGTGCTTCTGTCACTTACAATTAAAAAAAAAAAACAAAAAACAAAAAACAAAACCACAGCTCAGTGTTGGTTTGCCTTTTGTTTAAAAATGTTCAAAATAAAATTGCTCTCAAGTTCCCAACTCATATGGCAGTGTGAACCCATAAGAACTTTTCAAGGATTAGTAATAAAATTCCAAAATAGAAGAGAAGGGAAGGGAAACGACAGGTAACTCTACTAACAGCCCTACCAGAAGGTGCCACAGAAATATGGCAATGTCAGCATCCTGAATTAGCCACTATATCAGATAAAAATAATATAATACTTTTATTTTCATAAATAAATCTTAATTAAGAAAATGTCTTCTCAAAGCATAAGGTAGAGGAAGGTAGAAAAAAAATCTCCACAAAAACCTGTGTCACACACTCTCACACTTTGAATTTAGGATCGGGTTGGGGTCATTTTGTAGAGAAAATAATGTTCCAGGCCCATCACAATTTGTGAAAGTCAGGTTAGAGTAAAAGCAAAATTCCCTATCGTCCTCACAAGATTTCTCGCCCTGTTCTTTTGTGAATACACTAGAATGGGTGATGGATGGGAGGCTGCCCCTTTCTAGAGTCCTTGCTGTGTTTTGTGATAACTCATTATATTTCTTTCTTTACAAATAGCCCCATTAACGCTCCAGAATTGAACAGAATCATAAAGCTTGAAACATCCCACTCCCATTCCGGTGGAGCTAGAGGTATTGTTTCATGAATTACAGAGCTGCCAAAACCTGATTTATCCAAGCGAAGCCTTCAAAGCCGAGTCACAGATACTTATTTATTTTTCTGGGATTGTAAAAGAAAATACTTTTTACTGAGATAAGGATGATATAACCTAGCTACAGCTTTATTTAAATTGAATTATGTCTCTTTTATATTTCTTCAACAATATGGTTGATGGAAATGTTTTAGTCCTTGTTTTTTTGGAGCTGAACTAAAAACCTTATTAAACCATTTATAGAAAATTTACAAAACAGAAGAGAGTCAAGCTCTTTCAAAGTCTCTGTGGCCTCAAAACCTTATATATTCTGAGATTAGATGTCACTCTTAGTCAGATGATTCTAAACAAGACTACTATAATCCTCTCTGTTATGGAGATATTTATTTTTGTCTGAAAAACTTCAAAGCAGGCCGTGACAGATAATCAAAATCAAAATTTGCATTCCAATGAGAATTTCTTTTTAATAAAGAAGAATAATTCTCACAGTTCCTCTGTGAAAGAGAACTGAGCTCACTTACTTCAAGTTTGGGGGGTTTGGGGCCTGGGGTTTTAATTTTTATATTTCCCATTCGTCATTATTCAATAAAGTTTGTGCAACTTTTGGGAAGAAATGCTGCACCAAGTCAAAAAACACAGCAATGAAATCCAAGTGTTGCATTTTTCTTCAGAATTTTTCCCCAGAATGAACAAAACCAGGGATCACCATTAAGAGAGAGTCCCACAAAGACCTTGCTGGGTGAATACTCTACAATGTTTTTTGCAGGGAACTGAAGCCAGCTCTCAATGGAAGCTGAGAATGCCTGGGCAGGGAATGAACCTGATTTTCCACGTGTGCACACTTTTTGGAGTATGTTTCTATGTTTCATTTTTGCATTGGTAGTGGCAATGGGGAGTTTTGTCTGTGGAGCAGGACCACAGCATGGCAACCCCTGCATTGCACCAAAATATCTGATGCTTTAACGGCATTTGGAGCATCTCCTCAAGGGCAACTGAAGACACAGCTGGATGTGCTCAGCCAGGGCTGCCATCTCACCTAGGGGTGCTACAGCAGTGATAATGTCCCACCTATCCCATTCCCTCTGGTAAACTGCTTTTGGGGAGACCTTTGGAAGCACATACAGTGCATGACTGAGAGCCGAGACCACTGATCTGGTGGGGGTCTTCATAGAGGCTGTGCACAGTTAAGAGAAGGTGCTTTTCCATTTCCAAATAAAGCACCAGCCTGGCTTGAACCTTGCTGTAGCACAGATCTCTTTGTCCTTTCAGAGCACTGCTGTTTCAATACTATTAACAAAAAAATAAATGCCCAGAGCCAATGATACACTTAATTCTGTTCATAGAACTATACTGGATCTTCCAGATTCCCAGCTTCTACCAATAATGGTGGTACCTTTCCCCTTTCTGGTGCAAGCATCCTCTAATGCCACTTCTGGAGTCCTTCTCTCCTCCCAGGGACACAGTCAGATAAAAATACCTGCATGTCTCACAGGTGGGACTGTTGAGATTTTGTCTCCCTGTAGTAGCTCACAGAAATACACAATTTGCAGTGTCCGAATCATCAGTTTCTTTAGTTACCTAGTTACACCACAAGTCACCTCTCCTTCACAAAGAGTTTCCTGTGTGGAAATCAAGGCCAGCTGCAGCAGGAAGAACAACAAGTAGGACAGTAAGCAAGGGTGGTCCAGCAAACTTCCAACACTTTTGCCAAGAGCTCCGGAAAGGGCTGCACAGAAACAGAAGTAACAACCTCAGGCTCCCGCTTACTGTCCCTGGGGCTTTGTACCAGAAGAATCCACTCCATCCCGGGGAAATGAAAGGCAGTACAGGACAAGGTGCCAAGAAACTAGGTTCCCTCTGGTGGGACTTTCTGAAGGAGCAGAACAGCTATTTACATTTGTTTGGTGTAAGCCAAAGAGGCAACAGGCACCTGAGAATAACATCTTGCCAGTCCAAAGTGGCCGTGCAACACCTCGCTGAGACACAGCATCTCCTGGCTGCTGTCACAGGAAGCAATCTTTGCTCTCAAGACCTCTCCCCATCGCAGGCTTGTGTAGTCTCCTGGATGCAAAGCTGATTTTGTACCTTCTTTGTTATGTAAATGAGATACTAAAACACTTCGCAGACCCTCTAAGGCAAAAGGGCTGCCTGTAAACTGCAAAATCTCACTTCTGTGTGTCGGGCTGGTCAGCTGGTCCATCCAATCCCTTTCCAATTTGCTGGGATTTATTTTCACATATTCTTTTCAGGCAATGCATCCTGACCCACACAGGTTTTCACTGACTGTTGCACAACTGCTTTGTTAGCACTTCTATTTATTTATTAATTGTTTTAGTAGTGGTCACTCCAGAACACCACTGTGTTGAAACACATATGAAGGAGACCTTAAAAAAAAAAAATTGTGACTGCACATTACATGGACTGCTTTGATATTCTGATCTCACCCCATTTAAGTACAGTTCTTGAAAGTGAAGGACAGTGGTGTGAGTCAATCTCAGCTAAATGCTAGCTTTGCTCATTTAACGATGCAGTGGGCACACTTGGCTGTGTTCACTAAAATCTTGTTTGATACCAATTAAGCCTTAAAAAAATCCATTAATAGTCTGAATGTCTCTCAAACTCACTTTTCAATTTATTTTGAAAAGACTCGAAGTTGGATAAAACTGAAAAATCTGCCAAAGATTCAGTGAAAAGGGGCTGATTTGGAAAAAATGGTAGTTTTAATAATGATAAACCTCTGCATACCTTTAAAGTATGGCTCTAAATCTGACTCTATCCTCTTTACATCTTTAACTTTATCCTGCGTAATGCACGAAGCACAATTTTCTTCTTGGAACTCTCTCTTATAATTGAAACTTTCTTAAAGGGCTACTGAGGAAGAACAGTCAAGACTTCAAAATGTGAATTCTTTTTCCTTGGATGCACCATCTCCGTTTCAGATCTTCCATCTGGGGCCTATTCAGTGTCAGCCTTCATTTTGATGGGAATGCATAGCCAAGATATTTGGAAGAGCAGAAAAAGAAAGAATATTTCCTCTTCCACCTTGCAATCAACTACCTCATAGATTATCATGCTTTTATTCCTTGCCTTGCTGAGACATAATTTTTGAGGCCATTTACTCCTTTAGTAGGAAGGCTTGCTTCCACTTTTGTCTTTTTACCACAAAACAAAAAGATTGCAATAACGAGACCCAACGCCTGCAGCCTGCCTTGGTTTATTTTAAGTTTTTTTTGGGTTTTGTTTCTGAAACTCCCACAGGTCCTAATTCCTGCTGAATAAGAGCATGCTTACATCTCACTTGCAAAAGTACACCACAAGAGTGGCTTGAAAAAACAACGTAGGCTAAAGTAGAGAGTATTTTTGCTGAGGGCTGACAGAGCACACCCTTGGGACAGCAGGACCCTGGTGGCCAACATGACAGACATCGAGCAGAACAACAACCACTTTTGGGGAGCTGCCCTGACAAAGCTTCAAGTGGCACCAGGGTACCTATTATGGCTGCTCCTCTATTTCTAAGCAAAATGATATCAAACACACAGAAAAGACAGCCAATAATGAGAAACTTGCAGCTGTTCTCGAAGAAAGACTTTTTTTTATTGTACCCCAATCCAAAATACTTTAAACCAGTTTTATCAATAGCGATAAATCAGTACGATGATATGATGTCTCTTTAATCTTTTCTAAAACAAAATTTTTTGAACTTTTGAGCATGGCCTTCCCAAATGGGTTAGGTCTTCTAAGACAGCATCAAACCTTCTTTTCCTTGCTTCCCATGTCAGCCCGAATCCCAATAGTTATGAAGCATAAAAAAAAGTTCAAAGTAAAATATAAATTACCATCCCCTTCAAACACAAGTAGAAGTCTTATTAAGTCTCTAGTGCTTGAATCACGTCCCATGTCTGTTCTTTAGACCTTTCTTCCTTTGTGAGGCATAAATGGACACATCTTATTGATTTTCTTTCAACCTGGATCACCTCGATTGCTGTGAATATGGCAGACAAATCCAACTCATTCTCCCGCAGGGAACGAGGAAGAATGCAGACGAGAAGCTGGGGAAAGTCTTCTCACAGTGGGATACCAGGAGTCATTACGCAAAAAAACCAAGTCTAACTGCTTGTAATTCCAAGACCTTTTTCTTTTCAGCTCCTTCAAAAAAATTTTTTTTCCTTTTTTTTAATGCTGAGAGCTCTTTCTTAAATTTTTTATGAATATCATTTTGGCTACCGTATCAATTTCTGAGGGTGTTTTTGTTTAAAAAGAGAGGTATCAAATAGGCCAGCAGTGGCTGCAAATCCTGATAAATACATATAGTTAATGATGAGTGACTGTAAACAGACACTGGTCAGAAAGAGAAAGTCAGAATCAGAGAAAGCATTGTTTGAAGCTTGACAAAAAAGCTAGTTAAAACTTTTTCCTTCTAACTTGGCTCCACTTTGTATTTTTTTTTTTATCATTTATAGACTTACTTTTCTAAGGACAATTGTATGAAATGAAAGGAAGTGTAAAAGTAGAAAGATTTCTGTGCCTTACACCAAACCACTTACTGTACATGAAAAAGGGATTTACTGAATCAATTTAGTTGTGTAGGGTTTTTTAAATCAAGTGAATGATTTCAGTGAAGTGGAAAAAGGTGGCAAGAATGTGCAGCAACCCAAGCTTTGCTCCTAAAAGCAACAAAAAAGACACAATTGAAATGCAGTGGGACCTCTGTGGATGAATTAGACAGACTGTGTACAGACACTTTGCAGTGACAATCTGCTTCTGAAAGGGATATATTAAGTGCTAACTGCACTGAGGACGTAAATTGAAGACACGATATCCAAGGACTAATTTCAAAGCACTTCTCCTTGTTAAATGAATTGCTGAAAGAGCAGGGTTTAAAAGACTTTGTTTTGTGTTAAAGGATTTGAGCTACACCTATCAGCAGAGCGCACCAGCAAACCAATGCTACCATAATAAACCCACCACTGTCTGATTACCATCCCCTCCTAATGCCATCACAGCTGTAATGAGTCCAATTTCTCCAGTAGTTCTCAACACCCTCTGCAAAGAGCTCTGCCCCAGCCTTCAGCCTCCACCACATAAAATTCATGTCACTTTTATAGCGTGAGTGGAAAGTTCTAGGTCATTAGTTTAACCACATAAAATTTAAGAAAACAAGATCGTCAGCAGCAGGCTCTTAATGCTTTTTAATGACACGTTTAGACATCAGTAACTATATTTTCAGTAATTTAAAATGAGTTTAGAACAACGTAAAATGGAAGATGCAAAAGAAATTGGAACTTTCTTGACAGACAGGTTTTATAGTGGCCTCCAGTTACATCATTTCACAAAGCAATTCTGTTATCTGCATGGATAAAGCTTGAGGGATATCTCAGAATTATTCTTCCCACAAATGCCCACCCAAGTGAGTGATGCTGATAGTCAGAACTCTCCCAGGAGGGTAGCACTAAGCCCTGCATCACTTGTGTGCTCTCCCTTTCTGTGAAAGTCACTGATCAGAAGGTCCACAGGAGCACCAAGGGCAGACAAAACACCCCAAACAGCACATGCAAATATTCCAGTGACAGACACCATGCTGCTCATAGCACTGCACTCCGAAAAAGAACCAGGAGACAAGTGTGAAGAACAGGAAAGATGTAGCTAGGCAGAAAGCCACATCTTCCGGATTCACAAAGATACCAAAAGGAATCACAAGAACCAAAATGATGATTCCCTAAGAAGAGCCAAATAGCCAGAGTCTGAGGTCAAAAGAGTGTTTTTAGGGGAGAGCTGGCATCCTTTCTAATAGCCCAGTTGACAGTGCACTGCTCAGACATGTGTAGAGGCATAGTCAGGCTTTCTTTCACCTCAGACTTCTTGTGTAACCTTGAGCACATCCTTTATCTCCTCAGTACATCATTTCCTCTAAGTACACATGAATATTGTAGGGCGTTATTCAAATATCGCAGTAGTGGGAATTATACAATAATCTAATAGAGTAATTTCAAGATTGTCTGTTCAGAGGAATTTAGGCATATTTCCCCCGTTTTAATTTTTAATGGAGACAGTAAAAGCAATGCATACAACTTGTAAGATCCAGCTATAGCACCTGATAAAAGAATCCAGATGTTCTCACTTCCAACAGCATCATTAAGCATGAGGCTGATGTGAAATATTTATAATGAAGGTGAATCATAGCCCACAGAGGAGGAATCTAGGGCTGTATCTTCTTCCAGCATCAAGCACAAAAATGCAAATACACTGAACAAATACTGCATTAACTTTCAAATCACACGTTCTATGTCTTACAAAGTAAGACACAATTTAGTTCTGATGCAGGTGACAGATGGTAGCAGGAGACCCCCAGTTTGGAACAAAGTGTCAAATCAGATTTTGAAGGAAACACACCCACCAGCCCAGGATGTAGGAGCTCATGGCTGTGAGTGACCTCCTAAGCCAGGGAGTACCTTTTTCCCTCTCACAGCAAAGGGCATGATGAAATCCCTTTCTCAAATTTACCAGTTTCATCTTAACATTACTTTGGTTATTTGCGGCAGTCTCTCTCACTAAGGCTGTTCTGAGGATTAAAAATCATCTTATTTACAGGCCATTTTTATTCATGCTTAATTCATACCCACTCATTCCTGTGCCAGGACTGACCTCTAACTTACAGCTAGCTACCAGCTTTTGTCCTACAACAAAAACAAGACAAGGCATATGGTCTCCTTTTAAAAATTAAGCTCTCCCTGTGTTACTTCCAAGCCCAATTAAACCTTAAACATACGAAGACACAACTCCATGTCTCACTAGCTCATTCAGTACTTTCTTAATCTCTACTGTCAAGACTTCCCCTTATGCAACAAGAGCTATTTCAGCCCCCTGCACTGCCCTGTGATGTTGACAGTTCTTAGCCATTGGCATACCTGTCTCTCATTTCCAGCCCATGAGCTGACAGCAGAAACATTGTAAGTGTAATGATAAAACATTCTTAGTGCAGGGAGCACTAAGGGAGCAAGGCAGAGAACATACAGGTGCTGACTGCCTGCTGGTACTGCATTTGGCTGGCTCATTTCACTTCCCAAACCATTCAACAAGCTGAAACACCATCACCTCCACCTATTATCCAAGTCTTTCAACTTTTCTTGGAGAGCAGTAATCCACAGTTTCTGCTGTCCCAGTGAAGCATAACACTCTCAGAAGCATCTTTGTGAGAAAGAAGTTAATACTGTATGTGATTCATAAATCTTCCATAAATTAAAAAAGAAGAGACTAATGTCTTCAGCCTTCATAGGCAGATCTAAGCACATCTGCTCAAGAGTAGAAGTCTGTATAAAACGTTGAGTTATTTACCATGGTTTCATTATCCATACTTAAAAAAATATCATTTAGAGGATGGAGCAGTGACTTCTTCTACAAACACTTATGATAAACCATGTGACCTCAGAAGGAAGAAAAGCCATAAAGCCACCCACATATCCACCAGCATACTCATGAAAAGGAAACAAATGCAGGTCACCTATAAGCTCTGAAAGATGTTTAAGACAGTGGATGTCCAAAAAACATTATTAAGAACTATGATTAGACTTTAGCATAAGGTCAAAGTTTGATATTCTCAATTTTGAAAAGTGTCTACAACCTAGCATGATATTAATCATGGAATCACAGTCTCATTAAGGTGGGACAAGACCCTCTAAGACCATAAAGTCCAGCCACTGGTCTAACTCTGCCAGGTCTACCACTAAATCATGTCCCTGAGCTCCACATCTACCTGTTTTTTTGAAGACTTTCAGGGATGGTAATTCTACCACTTCCTTTTTTTAATGTTAGCTGTAATTTAAGAACTTAAAATGGACAATGACTGAAAATCTAGCAACTGTTAGAAGCATACTATCAGATATATTTGTTTAATTTCTTTAAGCAACCCACTTTTTAAAAACTCGTGCACTTGATCAGCTGCAAAGTAGAATTGTTTAGCATGGAGACTGGTATTGAAGAAACCCAGGAGACCAAGAGGATTGGACAGGTAGAGATCTAGAATTCAGCTTTTTATGTCACAACAGAGATGCACTGTGAGCAGAAATATAGCTCTGCTCCCCTTTGGCATCACTTTTGATACCTCTTTTTGGACTTTTTTACAGTTATCTTTTTAGTGGCTGTTCACTTACTTTTATTGATACGTCTGCTTCTCCTGCTCCCAAATCTGTGTTTTTATCTCTGCTAATACTATTTATTTTTCCTCTCATGCTTGACCTGAACTGTGATCACTGAAACTGATGTAAAGACACCAGTCAGCCTCAGTTAGTACTGAATTACACACCAGAAACTTGACCTTTGATGGGAAAGAGAATAACAGAACAGGTTAGAAGCTGACTCTAGAGACTGTCTAGCCTGCTCCTGATTTGCTCACAGCATAATAGACTAAAGCACATTACTCAGGGCTGTGTCCAGCTGGGATTTGAGCATCTCCAAGGATGGAAACCCAGCAGCCTGTCTGGGCAACCTGTGCCAGTGTTTGACCATCCTCACAGTAAGAGCTTTTCTTTCCAAGTGAAAATGGCTTTTCTTGTATTTCTATTCATGCACTATGTTTTTTGTGCTATCATTTGACACCACTGAGAAGAGTGTCTCTGCCATCTTTACACCCTCTCATCAAGTATTTATACACATTGGGAAGCTCTCTTGAGCCTTCTCTTCTCTTGGTTAGGCAATCCCAGCTCTTCCCCACATCAGATGCTCTGATCCCTTAATCATCCACGTGGCCCTTTGCTGTGCAAACTGTTGGACACCAATCACTGTCTGTACGTGAAGTTAAAATGATTATAAAATCATTTGAATTATAATCAAAACCAACATTATATCAGTGCCTTATATAAATGAATCTGAAAATTGAAGGCGCAACAACTGGAATTTTGTCTCCATTCACATCTTTATTCTAGACTAGCTCAGACTCTGCTAATTCAGAAACTGAAGAATTTTGTAAGTTGCCAGCTGGCCCAGTCATTAAAAACTAACAATTCTCAACACACACATCCTCAGGATTTTAAGCACCTATCTTGTCTCCAGTAACAAACTGCATATCTGTTTGGCATAACAGTGGTCCTGAAGAGTTGATACTCACTGAAACAAAATGTAATTTAAGAGAAGTAAGTGGTGCATTAAACTGTACTCCAGTTCCTTTCTCCCTGGCACTGATAAAAGTCCTGCTGGACATTATTAGTTCCTACACACCTCTGTGATACCCCACACACTGAAAATCTACAGTCCATAATAGTAATTTACCATGGCTCAGCCCTCAACCCTACAAAAATCCACTCCAGGACTCTGCTCCCACTCCTCAGGCAGTACTTAGTGCATCTCATTGGCATGAGACACCAATAAATACTTTCTGCTTCCAGTAAGAATCTTGCTGCTCAGTTCAGAGGAGGACTGTCAGAATCCACCTAAACTTACTTGGAGAACCTGGATAAAGTTATTAATGTAAGAACAGCTCAAGTAGGATTTTTGCAGCATAAACAGAGATATGGTGTCTTGCTTATGTACTCTTGCAAACCCCAGACTATCAACACTAAGCCTGTGAAGTAGATGCTTATGTAGAAAACGGAGAAGAAAGAGTGGTTTTGGTGATTAACTGAGTAACCATGGCAGGAACTAAGCACTGCACTCTGTAAAGTTGCTCATGAGAGAGAGCAAATGAGAGCTGGCTGGAAAATATTGATAAAAAATTGTCTGAATTTTCTGATTAGTCAGTACTATTTCACAAAATGGCATAATTTCAACAAACTTCTTGCTACCACTTTTTTTCCCAGTGGGAAACCAGGTCTTTGGGATGCTGAGCACTGCAGGGATGCATGAAAACCTTGCAGGTGCTGTTTGATATGGATGCTTTTAAGGGGTGCCATTGCTGCTCATGCCTGTCAGGAAAGTATTTTGTTCCAAAGGCGTCAGTGTTCCATCTTACAAAAAATAATCAGAGCATGATTTAAGCCAATCCTTCTGCTTAGTTTTAGGGCAGCTATGTTTGGCTTGCTTTCTACTGAATCAGCATAAAAAATTATTTCTGGAAAATGAAACAACTCTTGCAGAAGTAAGATTATACTTAGGGTCCAGCTGTATGGCAAGTGCAGGTAAAATAATCAATACATCATTCCAAAACAGAATATGGATGACTGGAATTCTATAAAGATGAGCATGCAGCAAAGAAGGTGAAACAGACATAGCTACCCCCCTTTTGTCTCAATGGTTTTGGGTTTTTAAAAAATTTGTGGAAGCTCTAACATTCTTACTCTTGATTTAAAAAACTTATTGTTTTACTTCCCGGCCACGTCTCCTCTTCTTTAGATCCTCCCTCAAACAAAGAGCTAGTCTTTCAAAATCTACTTTTTTATCCTATTGCCCATTCTCACATCTGCTCTGTACTGCTTGGATAAGAGCAACCACTAATTACTGGCCCCTTGTCCAAAGCAAGGCATATTTTGTCATGATGTCCAGTAAAGACCAGGTTGTTTTTCACCTACAGAATGCCACAACCACTTTGTGGTTAAAGGAAGAAAAAAGTGTGTAATGTCTTTTCAGGCATGGAATTCACCTCCTTTGAAGTCTCCTGTTGCTTTCCCCTGGCCTCTTGCCATCCCAAATCTTCCTGATTCCATGATGCAACCAAGCTGTTTAATCTGCAAGGGCTCTTTTAAAGAATTACATTATCAAAATACCGGATTAAGAAAGCCCACCACTCTACTATTCCAGTGAAGTTACTCAGCTCCCCACCTCAGCAGGAACTGAATGATGTCCTTCAGATTGCTACAGGTATTTATAGGCACATACAAATATATGCACCCTCCTGCCCATGGATGGTGTTACAGTGAAGAGGGCAGCACCAATCAACTTCTGTTTCATTTTGGATGCCACAGGTTGAAAACACTTGGCTGGAGTCTATTCCTGTCTGGATGGTTGTTGGATCTTAACTCTCCAGGAGATGCAGATTGTGTTACTGACCTCAACATTAATTAGGTGTTCTGTGCACTGATAGAGTAAGAAAGGCAAATAAGCTTCCCAGCTTCTTATGTTTCACTAGAGGGTGAAGGGAACCAGAATATAAAGGACAGAGTACACAGCTAATTTCCATCTTAATGCTAATTTAGTGCATGTCTTTTCCCACCTATAGCAAAACAAAAATATATTTTTTTTAGTACAGTAAGAGCAATCATAATTACAATTAAAAGTGTAATTACTACAACATAAAATATTTTTTGGAATTAATTTTGTGGCAGTTTTTTTACAAGTTGTAAAATGAGATAAGATTTCCCCCATATGCTTTGTTATTTCCTCAGTTCTAAAAAATCTTAATTAATTACATTGATTAGCTAATCAATACTCATTATATTCCTATTAGGAATGAAAGTCTTATATCCACAGGAGAAAATGAGTTGGAGTGACTTAGATCCTACTAGATAAAGAAACACCAATGTTCTTTGTGCTTGAGTCAAAGTGAGAGGTCCTGCTGCCAGCCTCGTGCTCAGACTGCAAGGCCAGGCCTGACTATCTCTGTGGGACACGTTATGTCAGGAAACATCATTTTTCTTTATCGTCTACGTATCTCTTATTGACCAATTCCATCTTGGGTTTCTAGAACTTCATCTAATTGCTGAATTTAATTACTTTTATCCACTTAACTTCATATTATTTCTCCCTTGCAAATTAGGAATAGAAATCCCTAGATACACACACACGCACAAAATAGAATCTGTAAAGTTTTAAACTGTAAAACATGCTCCACACCTAAACAATAGGTTAAAAATAATTTTAAGAATAAGCTATCTTACAATAAATGATAAAAATGTTTTCTACAGAATCTGAAAGAATGGACTGTATAAATTATTTGTGTGAAAACAGCAGCATTTCCAAATGTAAGGCTTAGAGCCTTGTGAAAGAATTCTAAAAATTAAACAAAGGAAGCCATTTTTTAAAAGAGATAGGGCTCAGTGGGATTTATTAATGCACATCTTTCAGAGATATTCTTACTTATACAATGCAAGCAGTAGGTTAGCATGGACTTCCAAATTATATTTAATTGGACAATTATTCAAAGTGAAAAACCCAACACAGTAAACTAAGGAGGTCTTTAATAAACACCTTGTCTCTTCAAGAAAAAACAGGGAAGTCATTTACTGACCCAAGAGGCACAATTTTGTCTTTGGTAAATTTATTTTAAAGTAATTGCCAACTTCAGGAGTAACAATTTTTTAAAGAGGAACATGGTGCTCTCAGGCAGAATAATAAATTGATCTGTGCCCTGTATGACGGCCTAATCACATTAGAAAGATGTACATGTGGTTGTCTGAGGCAAATAGAGGATGTACATCACCTGGTCTGTGAACCCACTAAGACTCCTTTAATGACATATCGTTTTCCCTCTCTGCAGATCACAACTGAATTAGAGGGAAAAGACAAATGATAATTTACACAGGGGCTTTACAGCTCTGCCTTTCTGTCCCTACATTCCTGTCCAACAGGAGTCCTCTGCATTCCCCAGAGGATTTTCAATAATCTGCTTTCTACCAGCCAGTATTCCAACACCAGGAATGAGGTCCGTGTTAATGGCATCACCTTTGAAGAGCCACGGCCTCCTCATGAAACCCAAATGCTCTGAGACCCACTGTGATTAATAACAAATTAAAAGCACAAATCAATATTTAAAATGTAATGTTCCTTCAGCTCAGCTGGAGAACAGCTCTGCTAGGACTACAACCCTGTCCTCCCCCTGGCAGGATACACTTTTGAGATCCAATGGCCTTTGATGCCATCACTTAAAGGCTGAGCCACACACAGATTAAGGGCAGACCACACCTCTGCAGGCATGGTTTGCACACCTGCAGTACTGGCAGAGAACCAGCCCTGATGAAACAGCTCCAAGAACCATCCCTGAACTCCACAACAAAAGTATAACTTTCTTGCAGGCATTATTTTTCCAGGAAATCTCCACCTCCAAAGTCTTTTCTCTTTGTTCAAGGTCATTCTGGGCATTGGGACAGCATCCCTAAATAGTATGCCTCAGTGAATTCCCCTCTATTTCTGACTAAAAGGCTGGGACTCCTGCAGTGCACTCCTGATAAAAGATTTATTTGTGGGCAGTGGAAGATGCTGCCTTTAGAGAAGTTAATAAGTTGTTTTCATTTTTGATGCTTTCATTACAAACACTGATAAATCTTAAGGCTAAGAGAGTATGTAAGAGCAATGAGTTGAAGGGCTCCTCAGCTCTTTGGTGATTATCTCTCTCTTTTAGTGCATTACCATGGGACATCTGGCTTCCAAATTTGTGCCTCTCCTTCACAGATCTGAGGACCAGCCTACCAATTATACATTCACATAGGTTGTAATAAATCAACAGCAGCCAAACCCTGACAAGGTGATGGCTGTTGACAGATAAAAACGATACACATTGTCGTGCTGTTCTCCAAAAACAAACACATGCTTTTATCAGATTCTTTTCTTTTAATCAAAAAATTGCCTCTCTCAACATAGAGTCACCTAATTTCACAGAGGACTTGCACTACACAAGGTTCCCCTGTCTAAACCTGAGCTGCATGTAAAGCCAGGTTTTCAAACAGGCCCTGAATTCACCTCCCACAGCAGTCGAGGAAAAAAACTGCTGCTCTGATCCTGGGTCAGCCCAGACCCAAAGATCATTAACCTTTTACTCTGAGAAGCAGAGTTCTGTGCAGAATAAAGGACTGAGACAAAAAAAAATCCAAGTATATAAAAGTCTTGGATTTATTCATATACCAAGTAGAGTCTGGATAGTGAATTTTCTTCAATAAAGGGCAGATATGTTAAGGTCATATCCAGCAAATAGATCCGTGTGGTCCTCATCCTCTGGGTCTCCAAGGAATTGTCTGGAAGTTACAGACTCTTCTTGCCTGACTCCAGCCCTCTGAAAGTTGGGTGTCTGATCTAACCTAATTTTCTGAAGAGCACCAAAAGTAATTTTTCTTAAAAGCAGTACTTACACAGGCAATGTGAGTGCTGCTTTCCAAGTGTCTTGTGCTCTTCAGTGACAACAGGGGAACCTCAAGTAGTTTGCTTCCACAAACACCCTGAATTTGGTGTGAAGAATTCCAGTGCCATTTGCAAAACTTATCACCCTCTTACTAAATCCAGAACACAGCTGTTGTACTCTCTGGGTCTGAAAATGCCATCAGGTGATATCAAAAATGTGACTTAAGTGATGAACATTTTACACCAGGCCTTTTTGAATGCCCATAAGCTGCATGAACTAGCAAAGATTTGATCACCCAAAAATATGTGGGAAGCAAAGGGCTCTAATAATCCTTTTGGAATTCCTGTTGGCAATTCTCATTTGGGGAATAAGGCTTTATCCCAAAGCTTCTTAACACATGGTGGCAATTTATCCACTGTCTTATCCTGCCTTAAAGAGACCAGGACTATTTTCTCTTCAAATGATGTGGAATCTCCAGAAAAGTCAAAGACAATCAAATTCTGCCGGTCCCCTGGTTAATGAGAAGAATGCAGCACACTCTAGCTAACTAAAAGTATGTTAATTCCTTCCAAATTTCTTGCACATGGAAAACAGCATCTCTCAGATGTCTCTACAGAGCTTGGAATTAAATACAGTCTTTTCTAGTGAACTGACAGGACAGAAAGGTAGCATGTTACCCTGCAGCTCAGTTTTATTCTTTGACAATGTTATCTACTAGAAAGAACTCATCAGACATATGTTTTGAACACTTTCTTATTGATTTCATCTTTTTCTTTTCCCTTTTTACCTTCCTTTTCCATTCCAGTCCCACTAGTTAGGGCTCTGCTTTGACCCTAGAACTGGCAAGTCCCACAGCAATAAAACAGAGATATGCAAACTTACAGGTTAGGCATCTGTTCCCTTTCTGTTAAGGGAATATGATTCCCCTGACATACACACTTCTTATTCTCATTTGTAAGGCTGAGGAACAATTAACTGGGGAAAAACCTGACAGAAATTTAGTCTGCTTTATGATAAATAGCATTCACCTTTATTTGACCAATTTACAGAATCAGGCTCTGAAACATCAAAATATGTTCTTTGTCTCAACTCTTGTCTTCTCTCATTTAAAGTTCAGTGCTATGGAAATTACAGCTGGTGTAGGATGTGTAGCTGTTATGTAAGCCAGTGTGTTCAGCTTCTTAATATTCAGTCTTACTTTTAAGAAAAAATTAAACAACCTAATCCAGGTATGAGTTTTGTTTACAAATGACTCTGTAAGTGAATATTCTTGTAATTAATGTGATTCCAAGAGCTTATTTATTGCAGATTTTTAGCTATGAAGAAACACACAGTAGTATGAATAACATTAGAATAACAATCAGAGATTTTCAAACAGGTCTGAGGAAATTATTCATCCAACTCACTTGTAATTCTGCAAGAATTAGGCAACTAATTCCCTCAGGTTTTATCAAATTTTAAAGAATGTAAGCTGAAAAACAAATAGCAGCTGAATTCAGCTAGATGGGGTACAAGAGGTCCCCATGGGGAACTGTACTATCAGTAAGTACTCAGGCTGCCTTCACTGACTCCAGGACACAAATTAGTACTCCTGATGTGAAAAGTAGAGCAGAATGTAAGACTAAACCAAATGGCTCATTCAGCTGCTGCTGGTAAATTGGAGAACCTTGGAATGGAGAAGTTAGCTTGAAAACTCCTAAAGTGGTGTAAGAATTCAAGATCATTATTCAATCCACTAAAAAAAAAAAAAAAAAAAGCCACCAGAAAATAAAATGGGCTGAAATATGAATTCTGTAAATTAAGGTACAATTGTTTATGGCACTAGAATGCAGAAATGAATGGCTTCTCCTGGGACGCTGAGTTGAGATTCCAGTAGCAGCAGCAAACTCATGTAACTACTTTGCAACTTTCAAAACAGGCTCTTGCCACTATCATATTACCAGGGAGTATCTTTGGGCAAGATATTCAAGAAACCTGTTCCTCTAATGGCTTTTTTTCATTTGGGTCCACATTTACTTACAGCCACCTCCATTACTAATTTTTCTGCCTCCTTGATTTTAGTCACTAAAATCTGTATGGCTTTTATTTTGCCAAGCTAAATAAATCAGATTCCATTATTTCCTCCAAGAAAGCTTTTCCATTCTCCTGAGAAAAAAATCAGGTTCCTCTTTGCATCTCTGTTTTGTTTTTAACACGAATGCCCAGATTTATACCTGGGACTCACACTATTACCATTACACTTTCTTATATCAATAGATCAATTTGGTTTTTACATGACTGTTTCACCAAGGTGTGTCCTGTGAAATCTCTACATTTTCTTTTTCATTGGCAGTGCCACTTAATGAGCCTAATAGAAAAAAAATACATTTGGCCTTGTGTACTTCAGACAAATTAACTCTTATTTCTAGCTTTCCAAAGATGGTCCAGCCCTTTGTGTTTGATATTTCTGTCTGAAATCCATTTCCTGCCCAGGAACATCCACAGGACACACCTCACCCTCATGGCAGACCTGGCAATGACCAGCCACGGACTGTTCCCTTGGCACTACTCAGTGGCACACGATGCTAAAATCCCATGAACACACATGGACATTACAAAGACCAAGACACTGTTTTTGAGAGTGGGATATGACCCCCACCATCCTGACTGTCTTCCCACTGGGGAAAGCATAATTCCAACTGGCCTCAACTTTTCTTGTGCTCCTAGTGAGCTATTGGTCATACTCTGGTCCTAGAGCACTCTTTGAAAAATGCTCTCACAGCATGCAGTGCATAAGGCCCTAGGTATGAACCAGTCACTTATTTGCTGGCAATTAATTGACATCAAGAGAAAAGATGACACTATAATAATTCCATGTCCTAGCCAGAGGAATTCAGTGAATGCTCTGGTGATGTTACCTTCTCACTGCAAAGGAAAAAAGTAAAGGTATCCATGACAAGCACTGTGAGTTCTTTGCTGTTATCTTTGAACACATTATCATTTCTCTAAGGAAAAGAAAAGTATCCACAAAACCCCACTTCTACTAAAAAAAAAAATCTTCAAAAACCCCTATGAAATATATAACACATTCAGCAATATTTCTAGTCCATGGATTAAAAGAAGGATCACCTCAAGGATCATGACAGCTATAAAAAGTAAATGTCAAGAATCCAAGTGTAGGGTAAAGCTTTTGCAACTACCTAAGGAATCTGCAGTCTCACCTACAGGGTAATTTAAGCACTCTAGCCATATATGGGGTGCCTTGCAGAGCTGCAGCACAGAGAGCGCACTTGTTTGGAGTCACCTCCGATATCTCCACACAGAAGATGTTCCCAGCACAGAAATCACACAGGAGGACAGCTCCTGTAAATGTCTTCTAGTCAGGATCACACATGTGGACCTGGACCTGTGGCCAAGAAAACTCTGCTGATTGATTCCAGGTGAGTAAACAGGTTTAGAAAAACCTGCAGGATGTTGAGCTCACTTGGTAAAATAAGTGAATTATATAAACAGTGGCTACATTTTGATGCAGCTGAGAAGATAATGTTTAAAAAATGAACAGAAAGACACAGGGGAAAGGGATCTGAGAGGAGATAAATCAAGTTCATGACACCAGTTACAAGGAAAAAATCAGTATTTACCAAGGCTGGTAAGGGAAGGAAGAAGGAAAAACTGAGAACCTCAAGGATTAGGGATTGAAGAAGTGGAAGAAATGAGGTGAGAAAGTGAAAAACTGGGAATGGAAGGATCTGAAAAAACCCTCAGAGATCAAAGACTATAGACCTAGATTTTCAACGTGTGCTCAGGTGTCCAGAGAGTTTCACAAGACTGAGGAGATTGTACTACAGATTTAGGACAGTGATGAATTGCTTGAGCTGGAATATAACAGTTCATGAGAATTCTAAAGAAGCTAAAGCAACAC
>VZRX01018656.1:82096-147041 GCA_013398075.1 Notiomystis cincta | reverse complement strand
AGGTGGGGGGAGGAAAAAAAGGGGGGGGGGGGGGGGTGGGGGGGTGGGCAGAGAAGGAAAGTACAGATGAGTGTGTCAATAGACCATTATATTATATTTAGCCTTTCCAAGAACCTGAGCAACTCGTTGCTCTGTCAGAGATCCTCTGCCTGACCTTCTTTGGTAATTTACTTATTGTTACCTCTGCATAACATCCTTTTTCCATCTGCCTCTCTTTCTTTTCTTTTAAGGGCAAAAGCTTGTCAGAGGAAGACTCTGTCCCTAATTGTGTGTGTACAACTCCCAAAACAATAGGGTGCTCATCTCAAAAACGAGCAGTGAAGTCCCTTGCCAAAGCAAAGAAATACTGTGGTAACAGATCTCCCCTCAGGGACAGCAGCTATTTAGATGGCCTGTTATAGACGAGTGAGTCAGTGGCAGAATGATGGTGGCCAGAAGAAAGCAGCAACACCTCCTCTGTCAAGCACAGCCTGTTAGGAAGTCAAGAGGGAAGAGTGAACGAGGTGAGTCATGGCTGGCCTTGCCCACCAGGTTTTGGAGGGTTGTGTTGCACACCGTGTGAGGGGTGGAGGAATTCCTTCCATCTCCAGTCACATGGAATAGCTCTGTCTCCTGCTGCGAGCTCCCAGGGCTCCTCTCTAGGTGTCACTCCAGCTGCTGATGGCCATAGATAATAACAAGTTAGGGGACAGACTAACCAGGAAATGATACCACCTGCTACCCAACATAAATTACCAGCTCCTCTGGGTATAATTACTCTTGTCAATGTGTCACAAGGCTATTATAGTCACTCTTATGCAGAAATGCAGAGCAGCAGCAGATTCTGCAGAAAGAATGTTGTTTGTGGCATTTCTATGAATTCACTGGAAACGAAAAACCCAAACAAACAAACCAAACCAACAAGCAAACAACAACAACCAAAAAAACCCCCAAACAATTAATTTGTTCCTGAGATGGAAAAGAAATGGGAAAAATCCTGTAACACCACCAGCAGAATTAGTCCCTCTGCTGCACAACTGGTGATAGAGGGAAAACACAGTGAAACGAAGGGCAGCCTCCAGCAGGTTTCTTTGCCAGCTCCCTCAAAGAATGGGTCTCTTCTCATTTTCACAGACAACAGGCTCCCAAGTTGCAATTCCCAAGAGACAAAATGTGCACATTATTACTTGACACTACACCATTATATGAAAAGTCAGTAGACTTTTGCTCAGTCTGCAGGTGAAGTGACTTTCACAGCAGTTTTAGACACCTGTTTGTGAAACAAGCAGCTGTATCAGAAAGAGCTGAAGCATGAAAGTTCAGTGTTATTGCTGAAACAGCTCAGGTGTCTCTGAACTACCCCGTGTTGTCTCTAGACTAACACTACACGTCTTGAGCAAGACTGCATGCTATGCTGTCAGCAATTCAGTCACTGCCATTCTATTGTAAGTGCTTTAAAACAGTGTCTGACCCTTGAGATGCTCAGAAAGACTCAAAGGGTGAAGAAACTGAGCCAGCCTTTTCATATGCTTCTGCTTAGCTGGCTGTGGCTGAGAAACTCGCTGCTGGGCACAGTGCCCTTCTGGGCACACTGACCACGCAACAATCAGGTTTGCTCCGAGTCCTGACACTCTGGGTAAGGCTGACACAGCTGTTTGCTTTGGTGGGAAAAGTCTGGTTTCTTCAGCCACTCCTGAGCAGAGACTGCACCACAACCATTAGGCCATTTACCCAACAGGCCTGACAGCACAAGGAGGAAAGCCCATGACTTTATGCAAACTCATACATATACAATTGAAATAATTTGCCTTAAGTTTAAATTCCCACTATTTCTGTGTAGAGCAACACACGAGGCACAGAAACCACACCAGAACCAGAAAAAGGCTATTTACTGAACGATATGAAAAGTAAAATATGCCTGCACCTGCCAAGGGTCTTTCTTGATGATTGCTTATGATTATATAGGTAAATTATTTGCTTGTGTAAAATAATAATTAGAAAAAGTAAAGGTCATTCATCCAGCTATAAACCTGGCTGCAAAAAAATCATCAGCATACAGAGTTAGCAGGCATATTCATTGCTTTATAAACAGCAGGCCAGGATAACATTATATAGTTTGCAATCTGTATTTGTTCTATGTGAATCATAGCTTTGCATAATTTTATCACATTCCTGCCAGGCAAAAGCAAACATTAAAGAAATATTAGAAGTCAAGCAGTTAAATATCCTAGAAGAATAAAAAAACCTGGAACTTCCTCCACATTGTAATGACCAACGAGTGTTGGCTTTATTTGGCAGCTTGTTCATATTTTTTTGCCATATCACTTTAAAATAATTTCTAATATGCGATTGGTTTATTTTGATTGGTCTAATATTGTTACATTGTCCTAAAGCACTGATACAACTGCTTGAACTTTTTATATATGACATGATTGATTAGGTGAAGGTAAGAAAGAAAATATTACTTCAAGAGACCTGACCTTCAGTGAATCATTCTAGGATGAAGAGAATTTAAATACTGCATGACTTGCAGTCAGCACCAGAAAATGTTCCACAAAAAGAAAAAAAAAAGGAAAAAACATTTAGTGAAAATTTCTGCTATGACTAAGAACATTTTCCATTAAGAGTCCTCTTCTCCTTTTTCACTGCTGCAAACACTCCTCATCTCTAAACTCTGGAAATAGCAAACAAAAGCCACACAAGACCCCACCAGACCTGCAGAGATCCTCTCCACCTTCACATCCCTCCTGCAACACATGACGGCTCCTTCCTGACACTGTAGGACTCACAGCTGTTGAAGGGGAACCTTCCTCCTGCCCCAGCCTGGCAGTGAGTGCTCAGTATGGGCAGAGCAAGCACTGCCTCAGCCTTTGGCATCCGCCCCAGTGTCCCCCTGATCCGGGGGGCAGTGGCAGCACGGAGCTGTGGTGGAGCAGGAGTGACATCTGAGGTGCTCTGTGCCTGCTGGCTCCTGCCAGCCACAGCCCACAGCACCCAGCCCCTGAGGTGCCCCAGCCATTGGGGAGCTCCGTGGTCAAAGGAAGTCCCTACAAGGCCCCATCACAGCTGAGTGCTGCCTCCCTTCCTGGTGATACACTCTCTGTAAGGCTCATCTCCCCCATCTCATCACCCAAAGGACAGCACGAGGGAAGAAATTAGAGATGCAATCATGTGGGGTTTACTAACTCTGCGGGTTTCTTTTGCTAGTAGCTGTCTCCCACATACAGAAAAATCCCAGATTCCCACCAAAGCCTCTATAATATCCATGAGAGAGAAACTGGGCATGGAGATGGGAGCAAGGAGCTTAGACATATTTCCTCACACCCACTCCTTTGCTCTAAATATGCAGGAATTTAAGCCTGTCCCCAGTAAAAAAACATTCCTCCTAGGAAATGGCTCCTCAACTCTCCCCCAGTTTAATCCCTGGTATATTTTCCTTTTAAAAGAAAAAAGTAAGAGGGAAAAAAGAACTATATAGAGCTAAACATTTGGCAAAAGTAGTTTGCTACTGTAAAGAATTTTCCTCTGAACTATTTATCTTAAAGCAAGTCAGAGCAGGCATCAAAGGCAGCCGTGGCATCAGCAGAGTGCACACAGTGCACACTGTCACTTACTGTGATTGAAAGGACAGCGTGTTTTCAAACAGCTGCACTTGTGTGAAGTGTCATCAGATCTGACTGCTTAATCCCGATTAAAAAAAGAAAAAAAAAAGGGTGGGGAAGAAAAAAGGGCTGCTCCATTCAGAGGTGAGACTACACTGGTGACATTGTCCAGGAGTAACTTTCTAGGGACTGGATAATCACAGCAGCCACGAGTGACTAGATTAGTGACAGGGTGCATCTCAGAGCCATCACCATATTGAACGTTCCGTGTGCGATGCAGTACAAGGCAGGAGGAAAACCAAGGAGAGATGGTTCAGAAGTTCCATCTAGCAACAAGCAACATTCACCAGGAGAATTTGTACTTTGCAGATTGCCTTCCCTTTCCCGTGGGATGCTACAAAAATTCAAGATTCAGCACTGTCAGAGGAACCCAAATCAAAGAGGAAGTGGAGTTCTACAAAGCGGCTTTAAAAATTTCTCTTGTCCTTCAGAAGAACCCTACTAAATTATAGTGAAAAAAGGCAAACTCCAAAGAAAAAAAACATGAAGTCATGCAAACTGTTGCTTTGGAAATTTAAAGTGAAGCAGGAAAAAAGTTAGAATACATACAGCAAGGAATAATTTCAGGTTGGCAGAGGGATGAATTAAAACATTAGATGACCTATTTTTCTGTTCATGATTTAAATCTAAGGCAGTAACTACTTTTACTAATTAGGACCCAAGTACTGATCACTGCACAAAGTCACTTAAAAGTAACATCAGACTCTCAGTAACACCATGAAAACAGTGTTCTGCCTATGTGTGATAAGAAGGCATTTAAATTTGCTCATTTACAAAAGTTCATCTGTTTGGGACCTAACCGGGAAGCGTACGGCATCTTGATAATTCCTCACGTTAAGGAGAGTGTGACTCCAGCAGACTTTGTTCTATTCCACTGCGTGTTATCTCCCTGCACATTCCCAGGGCTATGCTATGAAAGATTGCAAGGTGACAGAGTATGTTCATACAGCCTCTAAGTGCTACTTTGCAGGATGCATTGTAGTCTGTTACCCCGAGGCACTAAAGTGTTTAATGATGTTGCTGGATGTCATTAGTTAGTATTCTCTACGTGGATCTTATAGGAAAGCATTCTAAATTATAAATTGGGAAGTTAACTTAATATTAGTGAACAGAAAACATTAAGAGAGAGAGGTTACTTCTGTGGGTGGGTACAGTTTCAAAATTTGCCAGAACCCCTCTTGCCAGCAATCAAGCCTGTAATGCCTAAAATTATCCAGCCCTGCCCAAGCCAAATCAACAAAACTGGCTGGTGTTTGCCTTCTGCTTTTACCTGTAGAAGTATTAAAATAGGGAACAGAAAGCTCAGCTAATCTTTTAAACTCATTTTCTTTCCAGGACTTCATATAAATGAGATGTCACGCATCATAACTATTCAGTTAACCAGCATTTTTATTAAATATCTATTAATTTATAGCAATGCCATGTTCTCTAATGATCATAGTAATTTCCTTGCTTCCAGCTATTATTTGTCAGAGACTTCTCTGCATGCACGGGTGTATGTTACACAGAGTCAAACAGGGAGAGATAGGAGAAACAGAGAGGAAGAAGAAGGCTGGAAAGTGAGGGTCACTGAATAGAAGCGGCAATGGAGCTGCAGAATTACAGGCACAGCTCACAGTGACACCTAGAGTCAATCTTAATACTTCCCCATTGTAAATCCTCATTCTCAGGCTCTCTCTTCCTTACCAGTCTCTAAAAACTTTGCTTATATTTGCAACTAACGATTTCGTGCTCCAGCTCTACCTCTGGCTTAATTAAAAAACAAAAAACCAAACACACAAAACCAAAGATATCCCACTTCAGCAAAAATGTCACAGCTGTTTTCAATAAAGCTAGAAAAGCCTGGAGAGGGTGCCAGCATGAATCACTTTTTTAAAACAAAATGGAACATTTTTAGGATTTGTAGAAAAAAACAAACGTGGGAACTCAGCATAGAGATAACCCTGAAGCAGTTGGACATTTGCTAATTTCCTCATTAGAAAATCCTGCTAATTTAGCCATATGTGAAGTTTCTTAAAAGTGCCATGTGCCTGTGGTAAACAGGAGTCCTTGAGAGTCAGGATGCTCCAGTCTGACAGCCTCCATGTGCTCTGTGTGAGCTGGGACATCCACGGGGCTGAGCTCTGAACAACTCACAGAGGGTGAAGTGCCCCTCTCTGATACCCAGAGTCCTCGACCCCTGCCCTTCTTCCTGCTGGTTCCCATCTGATATACCTAAACAAGGGGGGGTGGGCATCATCTTTGAAGGTCAGACTGCAAACTAACCATTCCTTAAATGCACTTGTGTGCAGATGGCCATGATGCCAAATTCTTGGATGGCAGCAAGCCTGGAAATACAGCTGTTAGGAGTTATAGAATCAGAATGATTTGCATTGGAAAGGACCTTAAAGATCATCCAATTCCAACTCCCTGTCCTGGACAGGGATACCTCCTATTAAACCAGGGTCTTCAAAGCCCAATCTGGACTTGAACATGGATGGGGCATTCACAGGTTCTCTGGGCAAGCTGCTCCAGTGCCTCATCAC
Source organism: Notiomystis cincta (assembly GCA_013398075.1). Classification (NCBI taxonomy): domain Eukaryota; kingdom Metazoa; phylum Chordata; class Aves; order Passeriformes; family Notiomystidae; genus Notiomystis; species Notiomystis cincta. The sequence goes on along the minus strand of VZRX01018656.1, from coordinate 140,875 downwards.
CCTCACAGCAAGGAATTTCTTCCATACAGCTAACCTAAATTTCCCTTCTTTCAGTTTGAATCCACTGTTCCTTGTCCTATCACTACAATTCCTGATGAAGAATCATCTTGATTCTGATTAAAAAATTGAAACAGTGATTTTCAACTTATTCAAAAAAAGAATACAACCAAATATAAACACAAGTGACAGCAAGTAATTTGATCAACTCTTCTGACCATTAAGCTATTATGCAGGTTCTAGTGGCTAAAAAAGGCAGTGTCTTTTGTCCCTTTGACTTTGAATGTCTGATTAAGTGAAAGAAATTCATCTAATTAAGACATCGAGGATCATATTCAGCTTTTTGTGATTTATTGCAGAATTTTAAAAGTTAACTTTGTTTTAGTGTGACTTTTATGTATTAAAATTCAGGACCATCTGCACAGACTTTATCCATGCATATTTCAAACTCTGGAAGAGCTCAAGTTTGAATTAGTGCTGATGTGTGGACATTGCTCATCATTAACACACTGTACGTGTGCCCAAAAGAAAGGTCAAGGGATCCTGAAATATAAAAAAAACTCCCAACTGACACCTGCTACAGAATAATGATATTGGGCCATGCCAGGTTTATAAACCTGTTTGTGGGCAGCTAGTGGGGAGGGGAGGGGGAGTCTTCAATAAAAGGACAACTTTGTACAACACAATTTCCATCCCATAGTTGAATGGGATTTATATTTTTGAAAACTATGCCAAATAACAGAGTTATAACTTGAAAATGATCAAATGTGTTAGGTATGGACATGAAAAATAAATAATATCCAGCATCTTTTATTGTCTAACGCCTCAGGTTTTGCATTAATAGTCTGAATGAGGAGTAAAGGAGAAGGGACTATAAAGCTAAGTAAAAAATTAGAATTTTTTTAATTAACGTGTTTTTTCCTATACATGAGAGATATTTAAAATTTATTTCTGTGGCACATGCTCAAAAAATGTACATTACTGGTTTTAGCATGCATAATGTTTAACAGTATTAAGTATGCTATTTTCTACCCTAATACTCATTTTCTGATTATCTAGATTTATCTCCTTTGGGTTTTTCCCAAGTAGAAAGCAAATGTGTCCTATCTACACATAAGTGCTTTTAAAAGCAGGCATTTACACATAAACAGTGTCACAAGTACGAGACCAAATCAGTCCCCTGATGAAAACACACAGTTTAAAAGTTCTTGCACCTTACTTTCCAAGTCAAGTTGAAAGGTATTGGACTATCAATCTCCGGTCAGATAAACAGTGACAATGTTCTTATTACATGCACATGACAGCAAGGTCCTCAAACACTGCTATCTGTTTGTGACACAGGCCCAGATATTGAGTTTGGTTCTAGGAAAGAAAAAAGAAAGAAGTAAAAATGAATGGAGTTTTTGGGTACCCATATAAATTTAATCTATATAGCCATTATAAACATCTCCAGCATTTCCCTTTTGGTGAGCTACACACTCTGTGTGTTGACACAAATATTGCATGAGCTGAAATGAAGACAGGCCAATGCAATCACACAGTACTGCCTCAGTTATGATGTCACCACTGGCAAAAATTCCTGCTGCATTCCCTCTCAGCTGACAGGACCAGCAAAGGCAGCAAGACAGGGGGCAGAGTTTACTGTTCCTTCAAATCTCAGCAAGGCTCAATGATTCCCTCCTGTTCACTTTCGACCTGACTGCCCAAGGGAGTGGGAAAGAGAGGAGAGCAGAGAGGAAAGAGTTTGGAGCCCCTGTCCTCAGTTACACTAACTTCATTTTGCCCAGAGATCCACAAATAGGATATGCCCAAAAGATGCTTCTGTCTTAAAATATGTGACTTAAAGCAAACTGTCCAAAGCAATGAGGTAGCAAAGAAACCTTAATTTTCCATTCAGATTCATACCAACTCTGTTTATGGTCTTCTTTCAAACTTCCCAGCTTCTGTCTCTGAGCATTTCCCTCAATAATCTCCACAAAACCAAAAAATCCGAGGAAGTACCCAGGAAGCCACAGATATGTGTGTAACAAGGAACACCACCAGTCTTCCTGGACTGGTCATGAAAAAGACAATGCTGAGGATCATGTAGATCCTGCCACTGGAGTTTGAAATATTTGTATGTTTACCATGGCAAAGTCTTACACACTGAAACCATTCACGCTGGCTGAATGAGGATCTGAGTACTTGGGTCAATGCTACTGGCTGTGAAAAGGTACAAACTAGCACATTATTTTCACTTCTTATCATATAGCATCTACTAGACCCACAAATAAGGCTATAAAACTGTCTCTCTTCCATAAAAACTTCATGTTCACAAGCTCTGAACATTTGGGGTTAACATTTCCAGCCTGGGAAGTTCATTGAAACATCTTTCCCATTTTTGTGCAACAGCGAAATGTCAGGAAAGGTGGAGCATCAAACACTGCCCCCAATCTCTGACCCTGTTATAAGGTCAAGTTCAACTGGACACCCTTTGATTTTTGACCAATTAAATTGTAAACCTGCAGGAACTCAAAATGCGTGCAACTGCCAGACGTGGGATCTGGGGAGAGCATGCTGCTCAGGTGAACACTCTGACCACAGGTTTACTTCTTTCCCTTTGAAGTAGGCTGTCATCCATTTGGATAGAAAATGAAGTGTGAAATATAGAGGCTTTACAACATGTAATGACTGCGACAATTTAGTTAAAGCTGATTTTCAGAAGCCAAGAGCTGGGTTTCAAATTAAATTCCTTATCAGTGGTCACCATGACAGAGTGTATGTTTAGGAAATTATTTATTCCAACATGATATAATTAATTGTAATATTAAATGTTCTTTAAGCTTTGTGTGGCATTATAGGCACTAAACAAATACCAGTTGGAACACAAACCCTGTGCAAGTCTATTATTCACACACATTGTTCTGGGTGTTTACTTAGCAGGTTCCCGAAGAGAGAAGACCAAATAGACTTGATCAAATGTTTTGAATTTTCTGAATTTTGGCAAAAAAAATTTGTTGTTCTTTGACTAGTTTAGAGAACAACAGAATTATCTTTTTTTCCAAGTCTGTTTCCTCTCAAAATAAAACTCTATTATTGCAATGTCTGACCAGTTCTGCTCCTTGGCTGCAGTTCATTATATGTTGGTTTTTTACATCCTTGCTAAAATTCTGTGCTCTTGCTAAAGAAACAATGAATTGTGTGCATGTGTATCTACACATTAATACTGCCCTCTGCTTCCTGCCCAGAGAGACTGAGAACTTGCAAGAATTTACAAGAAAAGAAAAATATCTTTAGCTCCACTTATTGAGTATTGCACCTTTGAAGCTGAAAGACAGGACTGGAAAGACCCAATTCTGTGTGAGATAACCAGCAGGTAATTGCTCATGTGAGTTTCAAAGAGAAACCAGAATTTCTGTAGCAATTGTGTCACGACTGGTGGCACCAGAACGAGGTGCACCTGCTCCCCTCATCAGCACAGCCCTGAGAAGCTGAGGAAGGACCAGAATCCTTCATGACAAGCATCAGGTCTTTTAGCTTTGTTAGGCTGAATTAAGGCTAACTCACAAATCTGCTGCAGATCAGGATGGGAGGCCAGTTGCATCAGAGTTTCTCCAGCACAGCTACAGCATCCATGTTCATCCAAAATTCCAGTTAATCTTGAGAATGATGAGCTATAAGCTGAAGCTTTCTGGCCACAAACCCTCAGGTGGAGACCCCTCTTGTTCTGCACAGCGACAACATGCCTGCATGCCACGCTGCTTCACATTCCCCAAAGGATCCCCCAGAACTTTGCTGCTGGGAGAGAATTGTAAAAAATGTTTCTATTATAGCCAGACAGAAAACTTTTCCTTGCTGACACCGAGCACTCAATTCAGCTGGAATTGCCGAGTACAAGTCACCCGTGTCAGGATATTACAAGGACACCCAAGCTCAGCGTCTAAAAAGTAGTTATATAAATATAAAAATTCCGCATGGTGGAGAAGCTTCTCTCTCTCTCACCACCCATCTAAAAGATTAATCAGATCAATCATGGCACATTTCTTTACAGAATTCTATGACTTAAGTGCTACAGACATTAGCAACATTTCAATCTCCTGTCTCTGATCCTGAAAACATCATCTGTTAGGTTTTTGGCAACACTATAGGAAAATTGAGCTGCTTAAAAAAAACAGGGAACATTTCAGGAGATACCAGTGTCAATCTTTCACTTGCTCTCTCTACCTCTGCAGAAATTTACATAGAGTGAAAAATATGGAAACTGGCATGGTTGGTGGCACTTTATAAAACCTCATTCAGTACTAAAAAACAAGCAGGGAAAGAAGGCTACTGAGCATGATACTGATAAACTTATCTCCTGCTTTCAGTAAAGACATATGAAGAAGCTACATGTTAAACTGCTACCATACTACCACGGAATATGCATTTGGAAATAAAAGTGAGAAGAAAAGCCACAATTTTATTAAAAAGTGCAAAGACAGTGGCTTCACCCTACTTTGAGCACTGGTGGTTCTGAAAAAAAGACCTCTTTAAATTCAGATTATTTCTCATTTGCATTTGCCATTACTGGGATTTTTCTTATAAGGTCCAATTAAGAAAAATATTTCTTTTCTACAAGGCAAATTTATCAAAAATTCAAACAAACTCTTTCATGCATTTTCTGCATAAACTAATCATGAATAAACATAATTCTCTTGCTCTAAGAACAGATGCCATCCTGTAACTCCCTGCCCCCGACAGCTCTGCTCTCCAATCATAAAGGAGAAGGAAATTGTTTGGCCAAGTTTACAGAATGAACCATAAATCATAAGCATCTTTGCCAAAGCAAACTCATGTTTCTTTTATGAAACAATTTCTCCTAAAAGAATTTATATTCATTTTTATATATGCATTTTTTATAAAATACATAAGGAAAGTAGAACATACTGTTCTGTTTCTCCTTTAGAAATGCTTAGTATTTTTCAGTTCTGGTTGAAAAAGCAAACATTTGCATTTTCACGTGGCTTTCTGAAGGTAGTTGCATGGACCTAGCTGCAGTACTTTGATGGATATAGGGAATATTAAAATTGCTTTGGAATATTTGAGTCACCATTATTCACAAAAGTCCAATTTGTAACTAGAAAACCTTAGGGGACCTTTGTTGAAGTTAGATGCTGGAAACATGAAGGAAGATTTGCACATCTTCATAACTAGGGAAAATTTCAAAGCTAAATCCTTTCTCAGGAGTTAAAAAAAAAATAAATCCCAACTCTACGAAGAACATAAAGGGAACCTAGCCATTCCAGGAATACACGTGCAGCAATGCCATTCTGACAGGATGAGGCATGTCCCTCTCTTCCCAGAGAGCATTCCAGCTTTCAGAGACAAATCTGACCAGAAAGGGTTGTCAGGAGCCGGGGCTGCTCACAGAAAGGCGCAGAGAGCACGGCAGAGCCTGGGAAGCTGAGCGTGAGGGGCACACTGCAGCAAGAGGAGGCTCCCGTGTGTGTCTGCACTGCTCCCTCTCATCTCCCACTCACCCAGCAGGGCACACCGCCTTGAGCAGCCACTCCAGGAAACCCTGCACTGTCCTCAGGCTTTGAGCAGAGGGGAAAGAACGCCTCTGTGAAGAGGTAGCATATCATCCCTGCTGTATGACAGTCAGTCACTTCAGCACAGCCTCCCAGCCTCCCACCACACGAGCACGAGCGCTCAGCAGCGCTCTGGCTGCGCTGCTCACATCTAGAGCGTGCCATTCAGACTGTCTCAGCTTGTAGAAGGCTGAGTGCCTACTTACATCCATGGCTCTTGAGTGTGATCATCCCTCAAGGGTCCACCAGAGCACTGTTCCAGGGTACATTGAAAGGTCCAGGCCTGTCACAATGCTTTATTTCCTTTAGGGAAGTCTTTGTGACACAATGCCTCTGCTTTTACTCTGAAAGGACTTCTTGTCATTCCTGTCTGATCTGATCTGTGGCTCTGGTTACTGGGATGGACACTGAGATGTAGTAAGTGGGACAGGACCCTGCTCCTTCACGTCCACCACTCTCATGTCAATAGACAGGGCCTTTTGTAGCAGAGTCATAGAACACCCTGAGTTGGAAGTGTGATAAATGACGGCCAGTCAAAGAAAAATTAACGAGGCTTTATTAAATGAACTAAGAAAATTAGCAATAAAGAGCCAAAGACGGCGGCCTGCCTAGCCTAGGGAGTCAAGGGGAGGAGTCGGCGCCGGTGTGCCGGGAGCGGAGCCACCGAGGGTTGGGGCCAGAGTCACACCCAGGGGATGTGAGTCCCGGGTTTTATATTCTTTGTGAGAGGTGTGTCCCACTCAGTCGCCACGCCTCCTTCCATCCACAGTGTCACTTTTTATGGGCTCGTTGGTGTCTAAGGGGCTTTGGTTGGATGGCATGAGGCCAATAGGATGGATGTATTTATCCCCTTATGCTAATGGAGTGTCTGGTAGTGCCTCCCCTTTGACTCCGGTTTCTAGATTTTTCCCTTAGTCGCCATCTTGGGCCATTCATTTCAATAGAACAGTTCTTAAACCATTACATTAACATTTTTAACTTTTTAAACTTTCACTAACTTGTAACAATTCTTAACAATTATCACCCTTGACCGTAGTATAACCACATAAACTCATTAACCATGTAAATCTCTTAATTGAACTAATACAAAAGTCTGACTTTAAGTCATATTTATCACAGAAGGGAAGCACAAGGTTTGTCAAAGTCCAGCTCCTGGCCGTGCACAGGACACCCCAGGAGTCACACTCTGTGCCTCAGAGCGTTATCCAAACATTTCTTGAGCTCGGCCAGGCTTGGTGCTGTGACCACTGCCCTGGGGAGCTGTTCCAGTGCCCAAACATCTCTGGGTGAGGAAACTTTTCCTGACATCCAACCTAAACCTTCCCTGACATAACTTCAGGCCATTCCCTCGGGTCCTGTCACTGGGCACCACAGAGAAGAGATCAGTGCCCGTTCCTGTGCTATCCCTCACAAGGAAGCTGTAGATTGCAATGAGGTCTCCCCTCCACCTTCTCTCTCTAGAAGAGTCATAGTTGATCTTAACTTTCCACTCCTCACTTTCTGTCGCCCATAATTTTGAAGATTAAGACTTTTCCCCAAGCACAAGAAGTTCAAAATTCATCCTCACATCACCTCTTTTCTGAGACTTGCTTTGTTTCCTTCATCTGCACCTTATCTTTGTTTCCCTCTAATGAGTTCCTCTATTTTCGTACCTCATCACACTTGTCACTCTCTTTCTTCCTTTTCTGTTTCGTTCATTTTTATGTAACCAACACAGCCCAACCCAAAATAGGAGCCCCAGTGTGCTGAGTGCTGTGCCAACACTGCAAAAAAAGCCCTGTTATGAAGAGTACAATGCTTGCTCCTTGGTTATCCTTACCCTTTATATCCTATGCTGCAACACATAATTACAGCTATCTGCCACTTCCCATTCACTGGGGTTGAAATCTCTAAAGCAAGAGCACATTTCAGTTTCAGCAGGTATTAAAACCAAGTGCCTTGTCGTGGGCTGTGTCCTTTCCTAAAAAAAACTCCAAAATTCACAACAATGACAAAACTCTAATGCCAGAGACCTGAGGTTTCTCTAGTTTGCCTTGCACTAGTTTAGCACACCCCAAATGAAAGTCACTGTTTATGACACTTTTATGTTTAACTGATGTCTTCAGATGAGACAATGATCACTGGAAAGGACAGCTTTTGGCTGGAAAAAGTCGTATTATTTTCTGATAACAGAGCAGATAACGTGTGTCGTTCAAGGGATGAACAATTCCTTCCATTCAGAGTGCTCATCTGCTTGCCTGTCGTACAAAGCATATGCATTACCCGATTAAATAACTCATGGCCCCATAAATCGTTAACCATGTGTACAGTACATAATTCAGTGATCTGCAAACTGTGTTACAATACACTATTTCAAAGCTTTTCTCAGGTTCAAAAAAAAATCAAAACCCAACCAACAAACCCACAAACAACAAAAAAAACCCTGCAAAGCTTTGTTCACCAAACACTGTGCTGGTGACCTTTCTCTCCAGTTTCCCTTGCATGTTTGTTCAGTTAACTGCTCAAAACATTTGAATGCTACGTTCAACCCCTGCAAAGTCAAACCGACGCATGACAATCCATCAAAATCAGCCAGATAACAGAAAGCACATTCCCATTTCAGAATTATTGTTGGCTGATTCTAAATGACAGGGTATGAAACAAAAAGAGCACAGAGGCTGATTTTCCACAGCAAAATTAAGCCCAAAGAACAATAAGAAAAAAAATCCTTTAGATGAGATCCTACAGAAATGATATGAAATTGAAGAGGATGGGAACACATGCAACATGACAATTGCATTGTCACACATGCAAACTTTGATGAAATAAAACGGTTGCTAAACATGTGTATAACTGAAAACTCACTAAAACAGAAATTATGAAACTACTTAATGACAATTACAGCAAGGATGTGTTTATGCCATTAGGTCCAGATGTAAACTCTTTCCCCAGGGTCCATCTCAAATCTAAGGATTAAAGATGTCGTGATGAAATGTTTCAATTATCTTAATTCAAAACACTTATTAATAATTAAAACATTTAACTCAGAAGAAATAAAAATCACATTGCAAGACAGTTTGCTTTATGTAAAAAGCTTTGTTACCATTCTTAGCCAGCAAAGAAAAGAAGCAACCTAAAATAGGTACTGGTGAATTAAAAAGAACACACACACACACACAAGTTCTTTGAAATTAGTTTGAAATTAGTGAAATAGAAGTATTGCCACTTAGGAATATCCCTCCCACTGCATTTTGCTAACTCAGGCAGGTACACACAATGACAACACACCCATGTCTCTCTGTGTCTGCCTTCCCCAACCAGGAGCAGATTGGCACTTTGCTGAGCCATCCTAGCCAAGTGTTCTGCAGTTCTCACCAGCTCTCCTGAAGCTTTTGCCTCCTAGAGCCACAAGGCTCCCAATCTGATCCCTGTCTCCTCGTGACAGTGCGGAATGAAGGATCCCACTCTCTCACTCGGGAGAACACGTTCCCAAAGCAGCCAACACGTGTGAACATAAAGGTTTAAAAGTCTTGGCAGAGTTTGAACCATATTCTGTCCTTAGCAAGGCATGAGTCAGTGGTGAGTAATGCAGTAAGAAACCTCCCAGCTGCTGCTTGCTAGACACCTGGGATCCTTTAAATGAATCCTCTGTCCTGGACATGAGGCTTTTCTCCTCAGAAAAACTCAGGATAGCACAGCCTGGGGGCAAATGTGACCAAGGATTTAACTCAGCAGGACTGGGCACAAGGTCTTTGACAAGCACAGATTTAAAAAAGAAGTTTCTCACACTGTGATCCTTGGAGTACCCCGGGCTCAGTTGGGATGGGATCAATTTTGAGAAGGGATGTTTTTGGGGAGTCAGGCAAAGCAATTCTCTTGTGATGCAAGGACGAGATAACATTCACCAAAAAAAGGATGAAAAAGCAGCAGGACATGGGAGAAAATGTTCTGTAAAAAAAGAAGCAAGCATGATGAGAACCTGGGATTTCAGCAGTTATGTCTTGATAGATGAATGTTTCAAGATTAAAGGCATCAAAAGAGACCTGATTCTGAGCAATTTTGCCACAATCCTCATGAGGACTTGACACATACACAAATGTTCTACAGTTTAAGCTATGTTGGAAATAGTACAATAGAAGGACCTGTTGTCTGCTTCCTTTTATGATTTAAGCCGGAAAAGGAGTTGCAGGAGCAAACTCCAAATCATTTGCCTATAACTTTAGGGGAAAAAAAATTGGTTCCACCTACCCTCAGTGATAAAAACACTAACTTAGCTGCTCGCTTGTCACTTCAGACATGTCAACTCCCTGCCCCCCGGACATATTCCCTCCTACTTGGCTTTTCCACTACCACTACAACAAAGTTCAAGCACCTCCTCTTCAGTATCATGGAAATTTTAAGCACTTCTCCCATCCTTCTGACCTCTGTCTTACAGCACTACCTGTGGCATTTTCTCTCTGCCAGCACTAGCAGTATTAAGTCCATCTATTTGTCTCATTTGCTCCCTCTCCCCACTGTCTTGTGTAGAGAGCTGTACGGAATTATCCATTTCCTGCTGGATAGACGTGCTGGGGAATGTGGAATGGTAGGACTCCTGGCTAGCCAGAGACAGGAAGTAAGGTGTTACTGTCAGTGCTCAGGCTGTGAGGTGAGAGGGCCTTATGCTGACAAACACACGTGCAGGGCAAAAGAACAAGGGCTGCTCCTGCACAAACACCTTTTAATGCACCAGAGTGACAGCAGAGTCAGCAAGCAACAATATGCAAAAGGAGCTGTCATTGGCTTCAGCAGCAGCAGCTTTTGAGGTGAAAGCACTAAGTGCATCTGTAACAGAACCCAGCAGTTGTGAAATGCAAGCAAACAATAATATAATTGACAAAATCGCTCCGAATTTGGAAGTGCTACTCCATGAGGGCCTAGATCCCAAAATACTCTGCATTGTAGCAAATTTCCTACAGGCAGTGCTCTCTCGCCTGCTGAGCTAGACATCATCTCCCTCCTGAAAAGGGCCAAAGCAGCACTCCTCCTGGCACTGGAATTAGCTAATGCCCAAGGCAGGACTGGCACCCTCAGAGCTTTTGTCCAGTATTGAAATGCTACTGTGTTTCTACCCATAGGAAAATCTGTCCTGTGCAGAAACTTTAACACATTTTGACTACAGGAGTCAGCATCTAAATCCAGAGCATATTCTGTAAAGGGAAATAAAGGGGAATTGACATGAAATTCCCAATTCTCACATTTGTTCCTAAGGCTAAACAATAAATTTTGTTCTCAAAAATATCTACTCTCTCTCTTTACTTTAGAGTTATAGCACTTATCCAAAGTAATAAAGGAAAATACACCATGATAAAAAGTCTGCAAACTGCCCCTACACACAGATTTTATTCCACTGCCTATTTTTCAGGCTTTATACTTTTCTAAAATTATATAAACTAAATGCTCTATTTTTAAACTAAATTATAAACCAGTCAAGCAATATTATATAGAGACTCACATGGATTTAAATCGTCGAGGGAAATTATCGCAGTACCTGGACACATTTTACAAAACGCACCTCTGATGGAAATCACCACGGCAAGCGCTCCCTGCCCCTCCCAGCTATTGAAACGGCTATAGAAGGACCCTGAAAAGGGTAGCCAGGATACCGATTGCCAAGTGAAATTCCTGTGCCTGCCGTTAGTGGAAGCCTGGAACAAAGAGGTGCATTTAACGCTGCTTCCTAAACTTTGCCAGATTCAGGCTGAGACAGATTTCTGGCAGGAGCGGGATGCCGAGCCAGGAGCCAGTCGCTGAGAATGACCTGCCCCCTGGTTCCCACGAGCTCCTCCCTTGGGACAGATGCGAGGGGTGTGAAAACCCAGTCATTCATGGGGAAACAGAGCGTGGGGCGAACAACGACCGGGCTCCTGGCGCCGAACAACAACCTTCATGGAAAATCCTGCAGGATTTAAAGGGCGACACCACAAATTGGGTTCCACACAAAACAATTAAATCACTTTTTCCTACAAAAAATTACTTTCAAGATCTGTGCAATGAAGTAAAAAAGGATGACCTCCCTCTAGAAAATTTTTACCCTGTCCTGCAGAGCTCTAACAGACATGCAGCGCTGGTTTACAACTTTAGGAAGATTTCAAAACCTTATACAAAAGTTATCATTGTTTTTCTCAACGGACTGTGACAGGGAAATTCTGTTTCATTTTATGCAGTCAATACAGAAAAATAAAATGCTATTGGAAAACGAATGTTGCCTGCCTGTTCTCAGAAAGGATAAGGTAGAGCTGACCCTTAAAGTGGGTGGCCCACAGGTTTGGTGAGGGACCTGCTGGAACTCTGGTGGTTCAAACGTGATATTTTATATTTGCAGCTTCAGCTTATGAGTGATAAATAAAAAATCAGAAAACACACGCTTTCCATCTCTCTTATCAATGCAGTACCCTGTTTCAATGCACTTCCAGCTCTGAATCTGCCCATCTTGCTCCCCTTGGATAACTTTCTGTGCACTAGTTACATTGAAAAACAGGAAAATCCAGTTTTATTCAATTTCTCAGCAATATTTGAATTCCTGGAATTTCAGCCACAGATTGATATAAAATCACTGCAAGGCAAAAAGAAAACCCCAGACTGAAAAAAGACAATGTCACTTATCCTGCAGCAGATGGACACTGCGAGGCAGAGTACATTGTGTGCAGCTATTTCACCTTTGCATGTACTTAAAAAAAAAAAACAAAAAAAGGGTCATGCAATCCTAAATTACACTGAATGTGTTTGATTCAAATATTAGTCACACTGATATTCCAGAACTTGGAGCCAAGCAAAGTTCCACTGCTCTTAAAACACCAAACATTCTGATGGGCATTGTCCAGTGCTAAATGTTTTAAAAGATCTCTAAGGAAATAAATGATGGTATATTTTAATTTTAATAAATGCACAAAATATTTAGATATAGCACTGTTACTTCTAATTTCTGAATAAAATTGCAAAATGTCAATGTTATCCATTGGGACTTCAATGCCAATGATCATAATGTGTGCAATTTCTAATAACGTATCTTACAGGGTTTTTTTCCTTTTAAACAAACAAACAAAAAAAAATCTGAATGGAGACAGAAAAAGAAATCACTATAGCATACTGTAAAATTCTTGAAATAGAAATGTCCCTTCTATAACCCTAACCAGAACTGACATGTAATAGAACAGATTAATACAGGAGGATATTCCTACCTGGCACTTTGACTCTATTTACAGAGGAACAAAATTAGAGTAACATCTCCTAATCCACAGGACAGCATAAGTACTATGTGGCGCCACTAAAATTTTGCCAGAGGCTAAGAAATGGTGCTGTGGCTTGTGTGTGACACCCTGAGGGTAGCTGAGGGTGCCACAGCACACACGTGAGGTGTCTGTGGGGAGCTGTGGCTGCGGATGGGCCGCGCTGGGGCGGCTCTGGTGCGGCTGCAGCGGCACCGCCGAGCCCCTTGGCTCGAGGGACTTCACTGCCCTGGCTGTGGCACTGCCACCTCGTCACACCCAGGCACATCCTGCTCTGCACGGCCACAGCTGCACACACAGTGTGAAGGCACAGTTCCAGGGTGAATTCTGGAGGCTTGGTAACCCTGTGAAATTATTGTATCCCTTCTGTTCTGGAAATATTTTACAAAGCACTTTCAAGGATGTTGTAGGAAATTAATATGGCTAAAAGGGTTGGGTTTTGTAACCCAGACTTTTGCAGGTGTTTAAATGTGCAAAAATGCTAACAAATGTAGTTATCCTTTAAAATACAAAAAACTATCCTGCAAACTGTGGATATTAAAATATATTTACCCTCCAGTTTAAGGTGTGTTCTCTTAGAATGCAGGTTATCACAGTCACGGTTTAGGGGACAAGTATTTCAAAGGGAGGTTTAGACCATCTGAAAATTACAATGTATATTAAAACACAGTATTTTTTTTTAAACACGGTAACATTTAGTTTAGCTCAGTTCTAGCATTTGGAGAGCAGGGATGAAGCTGAGCAAAACTTTAAGCATTTAATAATATAATTTTAAAAAACAGCCTCTATACTTCTGCATAACTGTGTCATCTCTAGATGTTAAAATTTATTCTTGTGGTTTCTTATGCAAGATTTTTAAGTTCTGTAAGGTTTTCCATTTTTTACTGGCAAAATCCCATGAAACTAGAGGTCAGAAGTGACTTTACTGAATATAAACGTTTGTGGGATTAATCTTCAGGAAGCAATTATTCACTTTCACAAAAATGGGAGACAGACTTCTTAGAAAAGACAAAAGCTTTTGCCAATGAAAAATTTCCAACTGGCATAGCAGAAAACCTGACAAGAGATAAGTTAAACTAGCTGGTTTGTAAATCTAGATAAAAAAAATTTACACAAATTTATCTTGTAGGAATTGTGATTCTCAATTGTAGTGAAGCACGAGAAACATCCTGGTAATTGTCAACTTGAGAGGCTTCAGAACATTGCCTATAAACACTCTGAGGTCACATTTACAGTTAATGTAAACTTGCACACATGTAAAACCACAATATGCTGAACTCTATGCGTATATAAAACATGAAATAAAATAAATCGTGCCAATGTACAGAGCCTGAAACCTGTTCCTTGAACTTCATGCATATTCCATAAAATACAGATAACGTCCAATTTTTTAAAACATTCTATTGTATGTTAGACCTTAAAAAGCAATGCAGAGAAGGCATTGGCAGGCTTAGATCTCCTACAGCCTGCTAGACTCCTCCCAAAGCAGGTCTGAAGGACACCATCACCATGGAATGCTAAACCTGAGCTGACTGCCATCAGCCCAGCCCTCCGCTCTTGGCATGTTCTTCATCCCAGACAGCCCCTAATCAAACTCTGTCATGCTCTCTTTCAATACTGAACTAATATGCTATTTTTAAAAAATTCCTTCATGCCTGCTATAAATGCAATTCTACAAAAAAAAAAAAATCGAACAAACAAAAAATTTTAAAAAACCAACCAAACAAAAAACACTACAACACATCTCATTTCACAAGAATTAACTGTGAACATTATGCTGCCATAATTTTGTAGTGAAATCCCAGTTCAAACCCCATTAAACACCTCCATTCAGAAGTAGGGAGCCATGAAACACTGCCTCACTGTACACAAAACCTCTGCTTCCAGCTGTATATTACAATCAGGTGTTTGGACAGCAGTGTCCTGGGAAGCAGCAGGAGCCATCTGCTAGCAGAATCAGGAACTTAAGGAACATGCAGAACTTGTCAAACATAGCACAAGCACCCCGAGAAGCACAGAGAAAATGTCTTATTTACTGCAATGAGAGACAATATTTCTAGGGTGTTAGAGAGCTGTCTTCATGGAGACTCACTGCCAATTCTTCACTCCCTTTTTCTGAAAATCCCTGCTTGTTAAAACCCAGGGTGAAATGGCCAGAAGCACCAGCACAGCAGGCTGGTAATGAAAGCATTCTACTTGCAGATGTGTGTCTCGGAGGTGAGGACCCTGCTCCAAACTGCCCAGATGGAGCCTTTTGGGAAACCTCCTCCAAGGAAGAGGCTTCCTCCTTCAAGGTAAACTCCCAAGCTGGCAGGGTTTTGGCTGCAGAAGGACAGGTATCTTCGCTGTCCAGACAAGAGAAAACTGTTGGGAGAGTCTGGTTTTGCCACAACACAGAAAGGGTCAGTCTCTGAAAACTGCAGGCTTGGAAAAGGTTTCCCCCAGAAGCCACACAACTAAATGAAAAATTGCAGCTCACTACACAGAAGGGAAAGGCAAGCTCACCCTTTCTTTTGATATTATTATCCCACATCAAAGAAAATATTTTGGCATAACCATTTTATATATTTACATTTCTGAAATAAAATATCTGCTTAGCACACTGTTCAAACTCTTTTGGGGACAAATTCTACTTTTCACGGATACCCACACACAACTGTGGAGAACTTAGTGATTAGAAATGCTAGAAAAATTGGACACACTTCCCAGGATTATTTTTCTGAGCTGGTTCTCTTCTGTTTTCTTACTCCCTCAGATGCTTTCCTCTCTACCCCTCCCCTTATATATAATTGTGTCCCAATTTAAAAATCCATTTACTGCATTTGTCAAGACAGTTTTTCCTTTTGATAAAAGGTATAGCCTGGCTTTGTTGAGAGATTTGTTGGTCTGTGTGAAAGCCTTTCTCTCCAAGCTTGTCTGGGTTTGGGGTGCAGCATGCAGAAGTTTGTTGGATTCTCACTAAATGAACCTGCTGCACTCACAGCTCTGTGAGTGTATAATGGTACTTTTCCTTACCTGGGATAACAACTCTACTAAACGTGTTTCATTTTTTATCAAACTTGGGCTTTTTTAATAAGAGATATAAAACATTGATATTCCTATTACATCCCACAAGGGAAAAGAAACACCATTTGCTATAATCAGGGGAAATGTTTTATTGCCTAAGACATGCATTTATCTCCCTCACAAACAGAAGTCATAAAAAGAACATACAACCGGTTAAATGTTACTTGATGTACCTTAGGTCCCAACTGGTTTGCTTTAGGTCCTGCAGTGTCTTGTGGAATTAAATCCAGGCATGAACACAGGTTAATGCTTTTTCTTTCCTTTTAGCAGAACTCTGTCAGTCTGGCCCACACCCCAAGAGCTTTCACTTCAGACTAACCTGCAAGCAGCACTGTGGGTCTCTCCTTTACTTCTCCTTCCCAATGCTCCACCGATTCACCGCTGACTAATTAATTATAAACCTCTGTTCTTAAAGCTCTTATATAAATCTCTGTCCTTGTTGCCATCCTGCAGATCTATTCAGTGATCACACTCTTACTTAAATCATGTAAGAAAGACTGGTCTGTCCCTTTTATCTGAAAGGCTGTTAAGGAGGCCCAAATTCTAAAGCTTTTTGTAATGAACTGTTCTTTCTTGAAGACAGTTTACCATCAAGCATCCTTCCAGGTCTCATGAAGGGCTGCACTGCACAAACTGAGATGACAGTTGTCAGAAGGGAAAGCCAGTCCTTTCCTGAATAGAAAGAAGAATAGTTGTCTTTTCGCTTCTGTCCTTTCTCCATTGTACTTACAAGGCACAACTGGAGCTCCTACAGCAACAGGTATTTTCCTTTGCTAAGATTCATTGTTGGACGCTCACTGGTATTCTGAGTTCCTAATTCTAAACCCACTTCTCTCTTTTATAAACCTGCACGTTATTTGTATCTAAAGGACATTCTTTGTAAAGGCTGCAGTTTTCAGAAACTTGATTCCACTTTCTTCCAGGGCCTTCTATCTTCTTCTCCTCCTCCTCTCTGCCACAATGGTCTCTTAAAGAAATCTCTTATGTGTGCTGCTATTCAAAAATAAAATCAGGCATTTGATCTTTTCTATCCAGACTTCCTTCACATTCTCCATTTTCCTGGATTCTGTCACATGTTGCACTGTTAGCTTAACAGCCACTGTTTAACAGCATATATTGAAAATATCAGAACAAATAAATGCATCCAACACTGTTTCATTTTTATATTTGACTTAGAATCATAAGCAATTGGAGAAAGAGAATAATTTCAAACTTTTCTAGTCTAACTTTCTTGGAATTCCATACTGAAAAACATGGACTGCAATCTGAATGACAAAATTTGCTAAAAAACTCTGAATATAAAATAAATAAAAGGCTCAGCAGCAATTTTGTATTGGTCAGAAATTGTAGAGTTCCCAGTCTCAGATTTTAATTTTGTCCCCTGCACCATAGACTGTTTTTCAGAGATTCAATCTTCGGTATTGATGCTTGTTCCTTTGAAGGTAAGGAACCTTTGAAGGTTAGGGTTAGGGTTCATGTCCATCTTAGTTAAAAGCAGGCTGTCCAGACTTTTCCATGCTCAAATCTATGACTCAAACTTTACTACAGCTCACCTAATATCCAGGCTTGAACAACATAAGCCCTAGCTCATCAAGGGTTGTTTCAGTCACTGTGATAGATGAAAAACACAAGATAATTTTCATCTTGGTCGCAAAATTCAAGGAAGCAAGTTTGCATGCAAATATTGTTTGGAATATATGGTGTAATAAATCAGATTTTTTTTAGCTGACCAAAAAGAAAGATATGTGTATCACTATTTTTAAAAAAGATCTCCCAAAGATAGGTTGCTTTTATTTTTGCATTGGGAGAATTTTTTAAACAAGAATTTTACTAAAATTTTTGGGTGTACCAGCTTGTGCTCAGATGCAAAGAAGTGTTCTGGATTTCCAATTGCAAATCCATTCCATAGATTTATGAGTTCTCTAATGCACTTTCATCATTAGTATATCTTTAGGCCCATGATATTTTGGATGAGTGGGAATGCCAATTCCCAAAAAATTCACACAAAAAATAATAGTTAACATTTTCAGTGGCATGTAATCAGGTTTAACTATGACTTAAGGTTGAAATTCATCAAATCATCACACTTCATTACTTTCTCCATTTGTTGGTGTAAGGCTATTTATAGCGTGGTGGTATTAGTTTTTTGGGTGTTTTTTAAATTACAGATCTGCATTTAAAGTTTAATTGAAGAATATCAAGATGAATCTTTGTGTAGCTGGACCTAAGGGTACCCAACATCAGCTCCATCACAGCTACAAAAAGCTTGTGCACAGGTTTTGGATCACATTTCTACTTCTCCAGTTCCAGAGGGAAATGATGACAGAGACCATAATGTGGTAAAGAGACAGGTTTGCCAGTACAAAAAGACATTTTGGACAAAGAAATTGGTTTTTTCTTGTCATTTTTAAGTATTACTCACTTTTCTCTGGCCATGCAAGATGTTGGCCTGCAGAGAGCTGCTGAACAATGCCCTCTACAAAGCACTTCTTGCCAGCCACCCTCTTAGGAATTTGTAAAATCCAATCTCTGTTCCTCTGTGACCATTTCACCAGGGTTTCTGTTACGGGGCAGTACTAATAACGTTTAATCAACTGCCAGAGTTCTGGCACTTCATCAGCTTTTAGCATGTCATTTAACAACATTAAAATGTATTTGCACAAGCATACCAAGAGTTTAACGCAAGTGGAAAAGTTACCAAGTTATTTCCTACCTCTGCCTTTGAAAATTCTGATTCTGGGAAGGACGCTTAGAAAAAAATAGCTACAACTCCTATCCCCTGCCCTCCCAATTAGGAGTATGAGCAAGATTCCACAGCTCTATAGCATGCTGTCTATGCTTCCTGTGCACTAGATCCATTAGCTGTTTGCTGGGGGAAGTGAAATTAGAAATGTTTTATTATCATTTCCAAATTACTGTGTAACAAATGCTCCAATAATCCTTACGGCGCAAAAAAAAATAGTCTGTTTTGCCCAACAAGCAACTGACAGCTTTCTAATGCAGCTCCATTAAAGCTCTTTCCTGAGTGTGAGAGGCACTTTTTAACTAGCTCCTCAGGGCATTGTTAGATATCATTGCTTACAGCCACTGCGAGCCGCTGTGCCATAGCAGTGCTTCCCACATCCTCCTGATCACTCAAACACAAGTGGTGACTTTAAGCCCAAGAAAAAGTCTCAACCAGCCAAGATAGCAGCTGTAAGGATGTGTCTTTACGAACAACAGGAGCCCAGGAAGAAAGCACAGGATGAAAGCCCAAGGCACTCTGGGCATTGGATGGCAATAAAGAACGACTTCTACGGGCGTCGTTCCTTAGGTTAGTAAATTGCAGGTGCTTGGGGAGTCACTTTAAAGTGGGAAAATAATAGTTTCTTATTTTATGCTTTAAGCATACAGTAGTTTACTAAATGAGTAAACTTGAAGTAAATCTCAAAGTCACCTTCTCTATAGAAGCTGATCCATTTAATCTAAACATGAAAAATTAGGAATTAAGCAGGCAACAGAATGCATATTTTTGAAGCAGAGATTACTAAAAATACTTGATTATGTATTTATTTAAGAAGATAACTGTCATGAATTTTACAGCTCTTCCAAGTCAGAATTTGCAGAGATCAGATTCAGAAGGTATTAATTTACCTTCTACAGTCAAAGGCACACAAACAGTTCTTGTTGAATAAATCCTTGATAGCTATCAAAAACTGCATCCAAAGTTCAGATGCTTATTTGCAACAAATCATCTCAACACTGTCAGATCTTATTGCCCAGCTGTACTGGGAGACTGTTAATAAAGCAAACATGAAATCTCAGCCAGTGTCAGACTGTCTTCAGGACAGATGGGAGACATACAGCTTTCCAGACCCAGGTAAAACATGGAATGAATAAACCAAAACAATTCCAAAGCCACGTCACTACCAGTGCATCATTTCAGAAATGGAGTGAGAGTTTAAGTCACCCTATTTCTCTTGAACAGCACCTGGAGTTTCCCATCATGTGTGTTCCCTCCTGCTGGGGAGGAGACCAGCTGAGAAACTCTGGCCAGCCTCTCAGGTAGAGCTATCTGATTCCTAAGTCTGAAAGCCACTTTCTACCACAGTGACACAAAGGGTTAATGCTGTTGATCCTGGTTCTGTCTACTGCCTTTTGGGGTTTTGCATTTGTTGCTTTAATTCCTCAAAGTCACCAGAAGTGATGTAAGGCAAAATTACAAAGATGAATATGAACTCTTCCCCAAACACTCAATACTCATAAGAATACAAGACCAGAGAAGATACTGCAGATATCAGCCAGAGCTAGAGGAGCATGTGGTAGCAGAAGAGTAAAATATCAGGCACTTTTGGAGAATAAGACTGATACGGTTACAATGTGATTGAGTTCTCCACAATGGAGATAGATGACCATTTACTTTCTTCATTTATCTGCTCCCATCTGCACTTTATATTTCAAGAAGCTGAAACTCTTGCATCATTCCATTTATCTACGGGACTAAAGGCAGCACACAATCCACATGGAAAAAAAAACCCATGGCCCTGGGATATATTTTGAGCAGTTTTTCAGTAAATCTTATTTACTTCCTCCGAGTCCTCAATATCTAAAGCTTTTATGTATTCATTATCAGCAACATGTCGAGTAATGTGATAACTTGACAAGGTTCTATTGAAGCAGCTTAGTGGGACATACAGTACTTATGCTGCCTGATAAGAAAACATTCAGAAAGGTCATATCCTCTGTTGTATTCCCTATCTCTCTGGGCAGCAGCAGTTCGGGTTTTTCTGAAAACTAAAGTTTGAAAATATCCCTGGTAAAAGTGAGTGAAAAGCGGTCTGGCTGCGTAAGCGCAATGACGATCAGCTGCCATTAATATTCATTTTATTTCCAAAACTGGGTATTAAAATAAAAACCCTCACCACAAAGTTAACCGTGTGGACTGGGAGTGATTATGACACGAGTGGCTGCTCGACCTGGGATATCATGGCAATATCCCACTACTGGCTCCTGGAACAGCAGCCTGGATCCCACCTTGCCTGCTCCCCCAGCTCCCCCACATCCACTGCTAAGCACTGTAGGAAGCCAAAACAGATTCAGAACACCACAGAGCAGAACATGCACAGTGGCTGTGCCTGACTTGCACTTACACATTTAGCAAGGAATAACTCTGTTTGGAAAGTCTTGTGGTGCTGGAGACCTGCAGGGCTTGTCCTGTGCCACTGATGTACAGAACAGGAATGAGGCAAAGGGTGTGGTCAGGTTTGCCCGAGATTCAGAACGCTTCCACTGCCTGAACAGAAGTGCTTGGGGCCACCTCAGGACACAACAGATGAGCAGCAATGCTCAAGCCCCTAATATGTCTCACAATTGGAGGTTCACAAAAAGATATTGTGAAGCTGTATTTGCCAGACATTCTCCTGAGCCACAGTTTCTGTGACCCCCAAGGCAAGCTTGGCCAAACAAAGAAATTCCTGCTATTCAGGTAAAAGAACACAAAATGACAGCCCAGCAACCTCTGTTCTAACAACACCACCAGTTACAAATAAGCTATTTCAGAGCTATTGCTCTATTTTGGGCACACACTGTCTATATGATATACTGCCTGATATTATTTGGGATATGGGGACACATTCAGTTCGATGTCTAACAGCACATATGTGCTTTGTCACAAAATCTTTATATATAGGCCCACTACAAACACTCAAAGTAACTTTGAAAGGCATTTTCTCTAAGCAGTAATTTATAGTAGCTAAAAGTCTTCTTTATTTTCTAACATGTCTTACTGCTTATTTCACTGAACATATTCAGGTCATTTTTGTCATTACTTTGTCACTTATTTCACCTTGTGCACACAGCTCAATTTCAAGCAGCTTTTACATACAGAAAAATACAAACATCATTATTGGACTTTATTAGAGACAATATTACTGGATTTTAGTAAAAACATTGTCTGGTTGTAAACCTGGATCACAGCTGGATGTCACAAGCAAAATAGTGAAATGAGCAATGAGGTGGAAAGGAAAAACTCAACACTATTAGACAAATTAAAGAATCATCATTTACATAAATACCTGCTCATTCTTAAATCCTGTGAAAGATAATAATTCTAGATCCTGGTAAACACTGCAGCTCATTTTGTCAAGGGTCACACTTGGTTTTCTTTCCCTTCACTCAGAATGCTGTTGGGATCGGAATCACCAGATTAAAGAGTTGCTGTCAGCTGTTCTGCCTCAGGGAGTGTTTTCCCTGTGATGAGATCAGGGGCTGCACTTGAAAACATGAGGCAAGTGGAGAGATGAACACCTGTAACAATCATTTCTCTAATTCTGACTGAAAATCAGCCTGACCATCATTCTTGGTGCACTTTTATTAAGTCTCCCTTGATGACAAAAACCTAATTATTCTTCCTATTGACAACTCCTATAGGCAAAACTAAAGTTTAATTCTGAGATGCAATCAGCAAATGGCAGCAGACCCAAGATGGAGAGTGAAACATTGCCCTTAATTTGTGATGTCAAGCCCTTTATGGCCACAGCCACGAGCCAGTTAATCAGAGGTATCATCTCGGGTAACACAGCAGCTTCTGCTCGCAATCAAAGCTGTTCTCACGCCAAGGTGCAGCTCCAAAGGAGCTGTAGCTGAAGACAGAGTGCCTCTGTGCCCAGCAAGGGTGGGGGAGCAGGTAGCAGAATTGTCCCATATTTTATTGGCAAATAATGATTTTATCAGATCAGAGGACAAATTTTAGCTCAAGGTGAAGTTGACATCATGCTACTTTTGAAGATGAAAGGAAATTAATCTGATTTTGACTTTGTGCCTGGCCCTCTTTACAGCATCTCACCAGGATGCCTGGGACTATAAGAATATGTAAATTTTCACTAGCCATAAATCTTGTAATAGGGCTCACCATTGATCTTCAGACTTAAACTCTGGCTTTTCAATAACTTCATCTGTGATCCTGTTATGATACTTATCTACTGCCTTTTTTTTAAGAGATTAATAACAATTAAAATCCTCATAACAAAGGTCTTACAAGCATAGACACAGTTCTCATTCAATTAATAATCTCTGTATGTTTCAATGTCCACACTGGGGAAAAGGAAAATAAAAAAGGCAAACTTTTCCATTGATAACAATTTTACCATTTGCTGAATCTTTACAGGTAATACAAGAGAGATCTTTTTCCTAACAAAATGAAAAGGAGTGGTCAGAGACCAATGTCCAAATTTATAAGGGCAAAATGTTAATCTGGGATCAAAACTGTTAATAAACCCTATCAAAGACAGTTTTAATCGCATGAGGACGTCTAATTAAATAAAATTTTCACAGGGAATGTCTTTGACCTGTTTGTTCAAATTTAAGACCGGTGATTGAAATCTTACTGTAGGGATTCCAGGATTGGAAAGCTTTGATATTCCCCTCTGGCCATCTCTGATTCCTGTTGGGTTCCCTACCTCATGCAAAAACGTCAGAGGGAGATCTCCAGGTCCTTGTCCTGAGCCCTACCCAGTTTGGATACAGTTTTGAGATGCAACAGTAGGGCACTGAAAGCCAAACTGGAATGGAGATTCTGTGAAGGGGAAGGTAAATGACTGTAACGTGAAGTCTGCTGCACACAGTAATTTCCTGAAGCAGAAATATGTACTTGGCTCCATTTCCCAAAAGGTTGTCAGAAAACCCAGTATTTGCTTATCCTATAAGTTTGCCCTCATGCCTCATAATGTTTTAAACATGCAGGAGGCTTCAGCTATGTAGGAAGATCTTTTTGAATTTGTACAGTTCAGGAAAAAAGATACATTCATTGAAATAGATTCAATTTCACTTCAAGAAATTTACAGTGTAAATACCTGCAAAGATTTTTTTGTTCTAAACTAAATCTAAATTTGAGAGACTCAAATTCAACAGTTCTTAAGCAGAGTCCTCAGAAGGTGTAAACCAGCCTTGCTTCACCAATCTCAGCAAATGCACTGAAACTTGACTTTAGGGACAAAAACCCTAAAGCAGAGTGTGCCATCTTCTTAGGAGTTACAGCTCCTTCTCTGGAGAGAGACTACCCTAATGTGTGTGTACAGCAGCCAGCGTGCCCAGGCTGTGACCTTAGCTAGGATCCTCACCCCATTAGAAATAAAAATTATCTTAGGAGACTCTGGAAATAGCATTATTCTACTTCTGGGTAAGCATAATTTAACCTCCCAGAAATGAGTGCAGATATGTAATTCTTGAACAGAGGAGCAGGGAGAAGCCAGGCACAACAGCCAGGCATGCACTGTAAAATCTGCTGTAGGTAAAACCAGTCTCCTGAGCTCCAGCAGGAGAATCAAAAGGAGAGTGCCTACACACAGAAGTTGGAGCTGTAAAGCAAACCTCACTCAGTCATTCTCGGTGATAAACTCAGACAGATGGGGTGCAAGCAGGGGGCCTTTAATGTGCATTCCTGTGTGTATCTGAGGTTTTGTAGGGTGTACCTCAAGGAATACAAAACATGAAGTTTTCTGAGCATGTGAATTAAGAACCTCAGGGAGCAGAAGAAATATTGATTAGACACAGTATGCTGTTCAGTACAGAAAAGTACAGGAGATAATCGCCAAGGGTGATTTCAAACCTTTCGAACCTGAAACACCAGGGTAGGACTTTCAGCACCTATTGGCAAAGCTTGCCAGGCTCAGACAATTGTCTCATTTGGTGCAAAATAGCTTTACAATATTTGTGACAAGAGTAGAAAGGGTCAAACACCTTCCTCTTGACCAAGTGCAAGACAGGTCCTGCAAGATGCTTTTTGATAGAATCGAGTTGATCCTCAGGTTATAAAAACTGTAGAAGACCTACAAGATTTTTTGTTTGTTTTGAAATGAGAGAGGGATGGCTTCTAGTAAGGAGGAAAGCTTCTCTTTATGATTTGTTTCTAAAGCAAGAACTAAATTACAAACAAAAATCTTAACCAGAATTTTAAAGAATTAGTCCAGTTCAACCTTATCTAATGTTATTAATCAATTTGTTCTTTCCCTCCTGAAACTGACTAGAAAATTTCTGATGATTAACTGCAAGTCTGACAAATTTTTAACAGCATGTGACTCTCAGGCCATTTCACATTTCTGTATTCAGATGTAGGTTCCTTGAAGAAGAAAAGGGGATTAGAGCTTGATGGAAATGAAGAAAGAGAGTAGAGGTTGATGACAGGTTAAATGGAGGAAATAAAGCAAATACTTAATTTTTATCTTTAAACTATTTTTCAACAGTATCAAACCAATTTTTTAGGTTTTTCATTTTTGCATTGTTCAGAAATAAATGGGTGTGAAAACTGGTTGGGAACCATTTATAGAAAACTTCATTTTAAAATGGTCCATAAGATGTTACAAGCATGAGAAAACAGAAGCTTGGCAGAGTAGCCCAGAAAGCCTTAACGACTTTGATCATTTACCAGAAAAGCTGAAATAACAGACTTAGTTCCATGCAGTCCATATAAACCACACAAAAATCTGGATCTCTTTGAAAGAATAATCATCACAAACATGAAAATTTAACAAAAATATTCATCCTTGTCTCGGTGGTTACTGTAGAAGTCAGTTTAAACTAAGGTTTCTAAATTAATTTTAAGATCTTTGGGGAAAGAAAACATGAGGACGAGCCACCACCACAGCCAGGCTCTCTGAGCCCCACACCAACAGGAAATCACAGTCAACTTTCAAGCAGAATCTTATAGGGATTTCTAACAATTACTAAACAAGCACTGAGTGCCCAATCTACTCTTAAAATTTGAATCAGATATGCCAAAAATCTGAGAGAAAAATTCCAGGCCTCCACATCTCCTCACTTATGAATCAATAGAGCCTTCATGAATCCAGCCCTGTGCCATGGCAGGGATCTGAGCATTCAACATTATTACTGTACTGTAGTTCATTTAATGCTGCAACTATAGTTCATTTAATGCTGTGCTGGCTCCTCTTGCATTTCCCTCATATAAAAGTTAAGTATCCTCTACAAAAATGAATCATCTAAACTCCAGGTAAAAGCTATCACAGTACGAAAGTAGAGATCATGCTGTGAAAATTATATCAAATGTTATATAAAAAGAGCTATCCTATTGAAAGTGTTTGTGGTTTGTAGTTTACCTCCTGTTAGCAGCTCTCTCTGTATTGATTTCAAAAACCTGTTCAGAAAGCTAAATTCAGAATTTTTATAAAAGTATTTGAAGAGTGCAGCCTGTTAACATCTTTTCATAAGTGAAGAAGCAATATATATTAGCACTTGTACACATAAATTATGTTATAAGAACAATAGGGTTGCAAAGCAAAGCAGGCAGAAGTTTTCTGGTGCCATAATTAAGATCCTCTGCAGTACCTTAATTGAGCCCCATCCTGCACATGTCCATGATGACGCTGTCTGACTGCGCAGCTCTTCCGCAGATGATCTGCACACCACCCATACCAACCCCACACTCTGAATCTGTCCTTAGCAGAAAAAGGAGACTCCCTGTATATCCCATCCTCAGTCAGAGACCAGGAGAAAAGAGAGAAAGAAGGCAAGGGACTGAAGTAGTGACTGGCCACAGGGTTTTCTCTCTGCAGTTCTGCCCTAGCAGGTTATAGCTGGTCTCCAGCACTGAAGGAAAGCCGACCTTCTCTGAGCATTCATTATCTGTGATATGTTCCCTTCCCGTGTCCCGAGAAAGAGGCCCAGGTCACAGGAGACTCTGCGCTCATCAGCTGCACTCTGGAGTCAGGGGCAGCCTGGGTTGAGCACACAGCATGACCCACACTATGGAGAGCCAGGAAGGCATCAGTCCCTGCTACATCCCACTCAGCCACCCTGCATCCCCTTTTTCCACACGTGGGGGCAGAGAGCCTTAGCGCACATCTTGGAGCGAGTGTATTTCAAAAATAAACGTTATTGTTTTCAAAACAGACAGCAATGAAAAACCCACAAGGAAATCAGTGATTCTGTGTTGGTCTTGAGCAGTCTGCAGGAAGGCAGGCCTGGGACTACCCGTGCAACAGAGAGAATAAAACAACTTAAAGCTGCACTCATTCAGCAATCACCTTCTACTTAGTGCACAGAACAATGCAGGGGTCCATGGGAAAAGCAGTGTGTGACCATGTAATTAGAGACAGTATCAAAATGTATACACACAAGGGGGCCCAATTAAGGCTTCATGGACAGCATTATTCTTTTTCCTTTTCCCTTTTTTTTTTTTATAGTGCTTGGTTTTATTGCAACATTCACGGTTTTGTACCCTTTTATCTATAATTTCATAGGTTGCTTTAAAAAAAATACAGAAAGGGAGAGAAAAGAAAGCCTGAAAAAATCTATTGTACAGGATGGCAGTGATACTGAAATACAGGGCTGGCACTTCATGGTCCACAGCAGAGGCTTTGGCCACGTGAGAGGAGAGAGCAATGGTAGAGTGTGCATGTGGAGCGGGCTGAAGGGAAGCTGTGCTGGGATGCACACAGCTTCCCCAGGGAAACACTGCAGCACAGGAATGCAGGGCATTCCAGGTATCTTGGCTCTGCCTCTCAGGTCTGTCTTTGGAGGCATTCCTCTGCTTTCCACTGCAAATACTTTTCTCTCATGTTCTTCCCCCCACTCCCAGTCCTTGCCTTGCACCAAATACTTTTGCAAATGCGATCCCTAAATTCCTCCAGTCCAAGTTTCCCATTCTAACCTCCTACTTAGTGCTTTATTCTATGGCTGGTTCAGATTCACCCTAGGAGTATTAATTCCACTTCTTATGCCTATTTGCTAATGCCAGCCTCTCCCCTACCTATTACCCTCAGGTTTCCAATCCTATCTCTTTTCTTTCTGACTCCTATCCCAACCTACATCCACACTCCTCCAATTTTTCTGCCATCTCTTATGTCAGTGGCAGCATCTCTACTTCCACTTGAGTTCTTCCTTGCTCCCTCTGAGGTCCCATCCTAGCCAAATCCTTTTACAGCTCCTCAGCTCTACAGCTAAGGAGGTTTTCCTCCACCTCTGTCTGAGCAGCTGTAAAAAGAGAACCTCAACAGCCCAGGAGCACCTCCTCACTTTCAGCCTTGATGGTCTGCACTGTACTTGGAAGCAGGAGCTGAGTTCCCCACCTCAGCATCCCCAGCACCAAGTTCTGCACTGCTCTGGGTCAGCATATGCTTGAACTTCCAGTGCTTGATGCCACAACAGCCTAAAACTTTACAAAAAGTGATGTCTGACAAGATTTTGCCCAACACCTGCAATATCATGCATAGCATGTGCTGTACAGACAATAATTTCAGGGAATTCAGATACCAAATCTCTATTGAGCAAGTGATAAAACCAGATTTTCCAATGTTTTCCCTAATGGATTTTCACTGGAACAGCAAAAGATAATGATCCTACCAAACTTTTAGATTGAGGCAAAAGAACAGTGTGGTGGCACTGATCAAACATGTATAAGAACACGCAAAATTTACTTTGTCTTCTTTTTTTCTGAAAAGAATGGGATTTTTTTTTTTCCATTTCAAAGAGACAGAAGTGGGCTGAGGCAGGCATCCAAAATAGAAAATTTCAGCACAGTCTGTGCTGAAATAAGTAACTCTAAGTAATGTTTTAAAATAGGTCACTTGTGACATTAACTGCTATTAGCTTTTTTTATGGTACGTATAAAGGGGGAGAGAATAGCTTGTATATGCATTTATAGACTTACAGAAGAAAAAAAATGAAGCACCTAAGCAAGAATTCATATTTGACATGATTTAGTCCCAATTTGAGATCCATATGGTTCATCACATCAATCCAATAGGCTCAATATACCAATTTAAAGGAAGCTGAAGCACTGCCTTTGGCTTGCACTGTGAAAAACATTATTTGACTTCTAAGTAATAAAGAGCACTGGATGTGGATACTTGACATAAATATGAATTAATTTTAGTTAGTAAAAATGGAGGGAACCAAGAACACAGGATACTTCTCTAGATACAAACACATGTGGTTTTACCAAATAAGAAAGACAAAAAACCTGCAGCTAAATACTGAAAATTCTGCATATACCAAAGGCTTGCTCCAGAAACAGACACCTCTTTGCTCCCAAGGTCTACCTGCAAGAACCATAGATGCCTTTTCCCAGTGTATCAATTCTTTCTGCTTCTCCCCTAGCCAGCAATGTCCATTAGCTTTTCATGGAAACTATGTCCAGTGAGGCCTCTGCTCCTTTGACACACTGTGATCTAGACAGCAGCTCCATGGTTGCACAACTGGACCTGGGAATCACTGCTCCTTCTTATCTCACTGCTCCAGCAGGCCACAAGAGAGACAAGTGCTTAACTACAACAGAGAAAGTTATTAATTTTCACTGCAGTAACTCACAGAGCCGACATAATGCCCAAATATTGCATTTATTACATAGCCAGTATCCTGAATGTCACCTGTATTAGACAGAAGGCCATGTATAGCTATGCTGAGGGCACTGACAGGTATAATGCCAAATACACACCTTCAACATTTACTCCATTCTCCAAAATAACCACTTTTCAAGGACAGCTATTAGGAGTTTGCCTTGCTTGGAGAAAACAGACATTAGACCCTTGAAAGGCCAGTATTTATTTATGTTCACAGCTATGCACTGACAATCACTTCTCTGCTCCTTCCACACCAAAATATCTCTGTTGCTTCAGCTATTTTTACTTTTAGCTTTTTGAGTAGTACTTGAAGCTTTTATATAAAGGACAGTTGGCATCTCACCTTCCTGAAGCCAAATTTTTCTGCTCCTCTGAAGAATTTGTCCTCCAAAGTATTCTTCAAGCATGCTTAATATCTCCTGGAAATCACATTCCCTAGTAAATACAGTTCATAGGGAAACAAATTCATTCCCAAAAGCCAGAAATTAAATGAATGAGGATTCAAACAGCAGAAAGCCTGCAGAGGAGGCCTGGCTGAATCCAAGCAGGAGTATCATCCATGAAGGTGGAAGGCTGCGTGCTGAGCTGCTATGATTCAGTGCTCCGTATGACCCACGAATTTCCAAAGGAAACCACAACTACACAAGAACTCAGTAGAGAAACATTCACAGACATAAGGTTTTCTACAAGGACAACTCAGCTACGAATCAGCAGAGATTCTTTCCCACTCTGCAATTAGTGCACTTGTTAGTCTCTGACATCCCTGCAGCGATCCGTGGCCTGTGTGCCTGAAGGATCCAGCAGGATGGAGGGAAGGAGGATGAGCACCACAGCACCTGGTAACACAGGTGCTGAAGGAAACCCTGTGTTATCCCAGTAACCACTAAGTGGAGCTTCTAGGAAGAAAGGTAAAGGACACTTTTGGGTTGATTCTTGAAGCACCTTTGTTGCTATCAGAAATGTTGCTTAAATTCCCACTCAAAAAGGAAAATGGGAAGTGTCAAAGTAATAGCTCTGGTTGTCCATTTCTATACTGGACTAGCCTCAGCATCTTGATCTACTTAATAAATAGCTGAATGAATTTTCTCTTACAAGGAGTAATTTTATTTCAGTTGTTTCCCAATCCTATGTCCAGTAATTGAGTTGTGTTGTGCCCCAGAGTTTGTCTCTACAAGCACATGGCCAGGACTATCCCTGTCATGAGACCTTGACTACAGCTGAACTTCTTGAGGAGGAGTCTCTGGAAACTAGCTGGGACTCTGACTGGAAGGTCAGGAGATGAAGAATTAACTCAAAATGTGCCAAAAATGCCACAGCGCTTTCTGATCAGAACTAGGAACTGCTACATCCAGGGGACAGACAGAGTTTTTCCCTTGCTGTCACTGTGAAATAATTGAATGGAGCTTCCAAGGAATCCCTTTTGTTCATCTAATCCATTTTGTTTCAAGCTAATAAAAGGAGAGCCAGTATCAATATATTACATACCGTGGTACCACACAGCCTTCTCTCTGCCATCCCCAATGCCAAAGCACTGTCACCCACACCTAGTGTCATGGAGAGAGCTCTGCCTGGGCTAAACCTCAGTCCTGGGTAAATGCCAGGGTAAAACAACCTAAATACAGGTGGTGTGAGCATGGGCTCCTGCAGTTTCTCTAGCAGCAGCATGGAGATCCCTCCACCTTGCTCCCCACACAGCCAGGGGATTGCAATTACTGTGTTCATGACACATTCAACAGGGATATTTTTGCCATGTCCTCTACATAAGGCTGCATTTTAGAGCTATGTTGAAATCTCTGCTTTTGCAGAAAATATTATTTATCCAGTGCCATTTCTCAGACTTGGCATGCCTCAGTAATCTATGATCTGATCTAGTGGTTCCACACTGCCATAAGGTGCTTGGTGCTTTTGTCCGAACATCAAAGAACTGGGAAAACTTGGAGCTGTTACCTTCGTCCCCAAAGCCATCACTGACATCATGAAAGTCACACTCTTACCACAACCATGAGGAGTATGGGGATAGCATTCTTAATGACGTCCTCAGCACCAGAGCAGGCCCCATCTCCTGTACAGAATGGAGCAAAGACCTCACAGAAAGCCACAAGCCTCTTGTATTTACAGAGAAGCAGGTTTTAAAGGAACTGCGGTTATTGGACGTAGGGGATGCAGGACTTGGGGAGAGGCTGGAATCCATGCATGGTGAGGACACTCAGAAACACCTCATTCAGGTACACTGAAAGGAAGGAGCAACAAGCAGAGTCACACGTGGGCCTAGCTGAAAGCACAATGAAATCAGCAAGTGCTCCAAAGTCACTGCACAGTTAAGACATCATCAGAGATTGTGGTCATTACTCTTCTCACGAATGAGCTGAAAGAATATCTCCTTCTACCACACTCAGTAGAAAGATGAGCCTGACTCAGCATTAAGGATCAAATTAAGGCAGACTATTCCATCAGAAACTCAGATTTTTGTGCACAATTTATTTCTAAACAGAACATTTAGAGACGTGAATCAACCTGTTTATCATGGAATCTTTGATTAGTCATGTCATAATACTTTGAGATTTCCATATCCACTAGCCCATGACAAGGCACTCAGGTCAGTTAGCCAAAGAGCATCTGCAGTGAATGTCAAAGGACAGAAATGCAAAATACAGGACCCTCTCCTCATTCCCAATCAAGCTGGGAACATGAAGAGAGTTCATTAAATACTTTGCTGAATATATTTCCAAATTTTAGGATTCGGCTTGACTATAACGCACAAAGATGTTTTCCTGCAATTATGCAGTGCTCCAATAATACCATATTTATAAAAGCCCTAACTAGAATTACTAGATAGTTCATTGAAACCATTGTTTCTTCAAAGCTGTTGTAGCACAAACTTCCACTGATTAATTGCACAGATCACGACTTTTGACTTTTAAGATCTTTCCCAAACACTCCTCTGCAGTACCACCATCAGTTCCACAAGATGTTAGCAACTTGGTTCCTGAAAGATGGTGAAGTTAAAAGCTTCTTTCATCAAGATCAGTTAAAATTAAGCCATGTGGTTCCCAAGCATTAAGAAAAAAAAAAAAAGATATTTCTCAATAGAGCTTTGTAATCTTTTCAAATACTAGAAGGTCACTTATGTTTTCAAGGCCGTTTAGCAAGGTCAGGTTGTAATGAGCTGCAACTACTTTATTTGTGATTTGTGGCTGTGAGGGATTAATTGTCCCCACTCTGTCTCATCCACAATCTAAGGCCGAATTGTCAAAATGATCCATGGCTTTCGTCCCCAGGCCCATGGTTTCATTATTAAGGTGCGTTCTAATCGATAGTAGCATTTTTAACATTTTGCCCCTTACGTTTTATCAATCCTTATTATCTAATGACCAATACTGAACTGGCACAAGGTTTTTCAGAAACACAGTGACAGATTACAACAGGCAGTCACATGCATTTGTAATTAGACTTCATTACCATTATAAGTGCTGAATGGAAGCAGAATAGAAAGGCAGGAGGAATGCACCCAGTTCACAGAGCTCGTCCCATTTCTTAGAGCCCCTGCATGAGTCTGTCTCAATTTATTAATAAATGAAAAATAATCTCAACAACAAAGAACAAAAATTTGGGATCTTTTTCAGCTTAATGTGCTCAATTTATTCCGTGCCACTGGCCTAAGTGGCATCAGAAACTTGGAGAACTAGCCAGCCATCTAGAAAATTATGAAGTTTTGTTTTGACAGAGAAAACACCCACTGTGAAACAATGCAAGTCTGTTACATTTCACATTCTTAGATTCGATTATTTGAATTACTTTGATTCTTTGTCACGGTTTAATCTGTTCTCACATTGATGAGGCAAATAAGAACATTAATTTTCTTCTCCTCTGCTGGAAACTGGAACGATGACAGATAATACTGCAACTCCTTGTCTAAAATCATGACTAGTTTAGAAAGAAAGCTGAGGGGACAGATTCTCAGATGGCCTAAGCTGGCCTAGTTCCACTGAAGTCAATGGAAATACACTCATTTACGCGTGCTGAACATCTGGCCCAATAGTGATCATTAACGGAATATTGCCCAAGAGTAACATTTTCCAGGCTACAGAAAAGCTGAAATAGTTATTTTAAATTCCATAGCATTCATTCTCCCTCCTTTTCTATAAGAGAGTCCTGTGTTGTCTAATGAAATGGCATGCTCTGGCCTCCTGGCTTTCTTATTCAGGGAATGTGGCCTCCTTCCCACCCTGACCTTGTCAGAGCAAGCAGCTTCCATCTCTGGACAGAATGTACAACTGCAGGCTACACACACACACATGCAAGAGTTTCATTAGGAACAAAATGGGACATTTCACACATTAGCATTTCACTGACAAACACGGAGCGTGCAGTGATTTAGAACTTCATCTAAATATGGTATCCCTTAAGAAAAACAAAATTCAGAAATTAATTTTCCAGGCAACGTCTGAATGACATACTTATTTGTTAATACTGAAAATATAAAATTATTGCCAGCTTCAGTAAGCCTCGAATTTTATTTCTGAAGTCTTCAGATTTGGTATTTCTGTGAGAGTCTGATCTGTTTGCTTACTGATCCTTATACTTTCTAATCCTTATGATAGTTTTAGAGCCTAGTATTCTATTTCTCCAAAGAACTTTTAGAGATAGCTGGAAACAAACACTCCTAAGCAAACTGTCCACACACACCAAAAATAGAAGAAAGGCCATCATGACTCCTTGACTTCACATGCTAGAAATATTCCTAATCATTTATGTAACCTAAGGGAGTTTTTCTGCTCTGCAGAAAAGGCCACAGAGCCATTTCAGTACTGAGATTATCTGCACCCCAGCACCTCAGCTGGGTTCTGAGGTGCCAGGGCCTCTCCAATGACACCAATATGTTTCACAACTCACACTGTGCTTATGGATGAGGGAATTGATCCTCCCTTATTACAAACAGCAAAGGTGGTCAAGGGCTCTACCCAGCTCTAGATTATATTTGTCAGTTAGACAGCAGTTAGAGGTCATTAAATGTCCAAAACTTCTATTTTGAAAGGATTTACTGCTCTTCCCAGCCAACACCTTGTTTTTGTTCTGTATTGACACTGCCCACTTCCATTTCTCTAATTATAGGCAGTCCTACTATATTCCAGCTATTGAGTCCTTTAATTAAGATCATGGCAATTTATAGCAAAATTTTGCAGTCCCCGCAGCAGCAAACTTACACAGAAATTACACAATGACATTCAAAAAAAATGTTTCCATAAATCAACCTTGCATCCAAAGTTTTTCCCATAAAATGAAAGAAAAATCCAACGAGATGGGGAGAACGATATAAAGAAAGTAAAACCAAGGTAGGTCACATTTCAAGTAAAACATAACATGTTTGGTGAGTCTATAATACTAGAAACATCTCACACTGCATTCCCTTTACAAGGCTCACAAGGGAACAGTGTCCAGCAAACACCAATCCATTGCAGCTGGCAATGTGAGTTTTGGAACCATTTTGGTTAAAGAGAACCAAGTGTACTGACAGAGAGGTCTGTCTTTCACAGAGGCCATTTCCTAAGCACGGAGAGAAGGATTTACATCAGTTTGTACCCAAGGTGATATTGTAAGGTGATATTTATTAGTTCTTTTACATTCACCTCTGCCTCCCATGTTTGGACCCACATGGATTTGTCAGGCCTTGCATTTCTAGGACTTCCATGCTACTACCAAAGCAGGGCAAGTGAGAACAAGTATCTTTTCTCCCAAAATAAAACACTCCCAGAGAAAATGATGAGACTTAGAAAGAATCCTGCCATCATTTGAATACTGCCTTCACTAGAATAACTAAAGAGCTACATGTCCTCCCATTTCACTTCTTGTCTTGTTTCTTCAGGAACATTTCCATTGTGTTTGCTCGAGTCACTGTCTGTTACTCACAACAGTATTTGAACTCAACAAGGGAAGGGTAATTAGGCCAGCAGCCACGCCATATCCAACTTTTTCAGGGTAACTTTGTCAAGTCTGAGCATTCCATTTCTACACCCAGAATACTCTTACTTCTAAATAAGAAGGCATTACCCTTTGCTATAACTAATAGAGATAAATCCACTTGAACAAGGAAAGAACTTCATGGGAAAATAATCACATAGAGTCACTGAATCAACACAGAATTTTTTCCAATTCTTCTATCACCAGAACATTGTGATAATACCAAAAAAAAAAAAAAAAAGGCAAAAAAATAAGAAACTTTCTGCTAAATCCAACAGTGATGAGTATTCTCTCAAAATGATGAATATTTGGACTCCTGGAGAGTCCATAGCAAAGAAATACCTGCCTACTGATACAGATTTTTAATGGGCTAATCATGTCATCAGTCCTGTGAGGGCAAAAATTATCATGCTCCTGCATTAACTGAGCTTCTAAAAGAGTTACTCAAACCATCCTTTCTACAATCTGAGAAATTCCACTGCGTGTCAGGCCCTGAAACACCTCTTAAACCCTATGCAAATAGTTATTATTTTCAAAGTATTATAGCACTGCAATAATTCTGAAATTGATCTCAGGAAGATACTCTGCAAAACTCAAAATGTAGACTATTTTCTGATCATGGTAGTTCTGGAGGAAGGCCATCAGGACTGCCATCATGATGAAAATCAGAGTAGCTAGGAAGGCTCCACTATATGTTTCTATATAAATATTATTCAAGTAAATAAGTTACACTCCAAGTGAGCCAAATCAAAAATAGGTCTATAAAATTACTTTCCAGCCATCCCAATATAGGAAAGACAATCCCTGATTTTTAGTGAAAGTAACATTCTTTTCTCTACTTCTGAAAGAATTATCCCACTCCCTCAATTTCACTTGCATTCAAAGCAATGTTCCTATTCCAACAGCATTATCTCCCTCCAGATTGCAAATGGTAGCAGCTACAGCAGTACAGGGAAATTTGCCCTTTCCCAGCATAAGTGTACTCAGTTTTCTTCATCTTTCTGATGAAGGATTTCCCCCATTAATTAGGAAGGCCTTGCATGATAAGGAACAGATTTATTTCAGCTCATTTGCCATGTGGCCAAAAGGTGCTTTATAACAGCAGTGTTATCACATACCTGTTTTAAAGTCAAGCTTTTATCCATTCTCTTTTGCACAGAAGAGAATGAATTCTATTCTAGTTCTCTTTGTGGCTCTACTCATTTTCAATGAAGAGAGATTACAGGACTGAAGAACAGTCTTCAAAGATTTTTGAATTAGTAATTGAAAAGGGCTTAAATGAAAAGTAAATGTAGTGCAGGTGAAGCAGCCTGAGTTGTACACACAAGATTGATTAGCAACATGCACACAACTGCCAGCACGTGCTCATAACCACCTCACTTCTGAGTTGTGTGAAGAGGGATACAGAGTATTTGTACAACATACTTGGCTAAATTTAAATTTACAAAGGTTCATTGCTATTGTCTGTTTAGAGATCCTACCACTATTAATGAAGGCAGTGCACAATTTCAATTCAAAGTATGAAGCCTGCCTTCAATGCACTTTCCTCTTCTTCTCCTGGTAACTTATAAGCAGGTAAATTCATACAGAGCATTTGATGGGTTATATAGAGTACTGGTAGGTTATACTGGGAAATATTAAAATAAGAAGGAACTTAGTTTGTGGACATATGAACAAGAGAAGATGTAAGAAATTGTAAACATTTAAGCTTCCTTCCTATATCTCTCTTAGATTTTTTTTTTTTTTTAGTCACTTGGTACATTCAAGATTTGGAACAATCTATGTTCTATTTTTAGTATTTGTCAAGACATGAAAAAAAACCAATAAAAAACAAATAATAGCAGGTTACAAGTGTGTTGAACTATTGAGCCACTTTATCCCATCTATGACTGTCAGAAAATTCAGAACACTCTGTAACTGAAAACATCAGCTCAGGTATAAATTCACTGAACCAGTTTGACCTCAAGCACAAAGTTCTAATTATTAAATGTTTGGCAGGTTCTCTGAACAAAAGAAAATAAAAGTCATAAATACTATTGGGACTTTTTCTATCCTCCCACTTCTGGGGATTTCTGGAAGAAGCAAAAAAGCCCTTGTGCTCCTGTTATGTTCAAATTGGTTTGTACTTCAGGAGTTCAGCATGAAAAGTATCTGTGACCTAAAAGGCTGAAAATATTCTATCACAGTCTAGCTCAATGCTCAGGGCAATTCCTTTTTAAGCAAGAGTTTTCTGAGTAATATTGTTTTTCTAATTTGTAAACTACAGAAAAGATAATTTCTCTCTAAATATTTTCATAATGTTATATCCTTCTTGGATTAACTCTGTTAATAGCAAATGTATAAAACAGCACCACCATTCATTCCCATATCCTTCTCAAATTTCTATTTTTTTGTTTTAAACAGGCAAGAATTTTAAATACAAATATAGCTGGATCTTCAGTCTCACAGGCATCCTCCAAGACCAGCACACCCTGCCAGCCTTTAAAAAACTTCTATTCAGTTCCTCTGTGCTTACTGGACTAACAGGATACCCACTATCTATATATACTCTGCAACACTACAAATGGGGAAGGCAAATGGAACAACAAATAACAGACAGCCATCTGCTTTTAAAAAAATCCCACAGCAACCTTTACCACTCATCAGAATAAAATACACTTTCATTTTTAGGACGCCACAGGGAAAAAAAAAAAGAAAAAAACCCCTACCTACTACAAATTAAACTAAAAAGTAAACAAACCCCTAAAATCATCATTAGGATCATTTGCCTTGGGACCCCAGAATTTCTGAGTCAAACCTTCTCAATTTCTTCCAGAAGCAGCCCCACTGGCGTACCCCAGGAAGCTGTGACTCACCATGAGTACAGCTGGCAGAGCCTGTCCTTGCTACCACACGGTGAGATTCATCTAACCCAGCTTTAGACACTGAAAGGTTACACACCTAATTCTGAGTTTGTCACTAGAGGCTTTTCTACAGTCAGTGGAGAGAAACAGGCATCTCCAGGGGGCAAGTTGTCTGACCTGCCTATTTTAGGCTGAGATGAATCACTCTCTGAAGGTGCCCATTTTTCCTCAATTGACTGGAAAGTGAATCTAGGGTGACTTCTCCAGCCTCAGATATCTCTATTTCTGATATCTTGGTGAAGACATCTGGATTTTACCCACAATTTTCAGAGCTCAAACCCAGCATCTCTGACAAATTAGTGGTGTTATGCATGTTCCTTGAAATGAAAACTTTCACACCAAAGTCCTGGGTTATATTTCAGTTGGCTTCCACAATCCTGTCCCTTATAGAAGCAACACTTTTATTTTAACCAGTCATTCATTTTGAGATGGTAAGTTGACCCAATAAAAACATTTAAAAGACAAAAATGTGTTTGTTTTTGCTGAAGTAGTAACGCTTGGGTTTCTGACATACTATTCAGAGCTGACTTCCACCAAAAAGCTGTTCTGAATCCATCAGTAAAGCACTTTCAGCCCAAATACTTTTGTTATTATAAACCAAAATCCAATAAGCATCTTTCACTAGTAACCACATTTTTCTGCTGAAGTTTGATACGAAAATCCAGTTTTTAGTGTTAAGTCTTTGCAACAACAAATAAAATACTGGACAATACTAAGCAAGACAGAAACTGCTCCATACATCTCAGTTTCCTAATGGAGATATTCCCATCTATGCATCTGTCACATGGGATAAGCTAATGTTACAAATTCAGGAAGGTCCTTTCAATTATTATTTTTGGGCAGATGATCCAGCAGAGCATTAGCACTGTACTCACAGATATACTCCATATCTAAGGGCTAAATGAGCCCTCAGGTAAAGTCAAATCCATGATCCATCAGCATTTAACTTAGATGACAGTCCTGGTTTTTCTTTAATGACAAACTCTTACCATATGTGTCTTTCTCCACCGATGCATTCCCTTTTCTTTCTCACCAGATCTGAGTGAGCAACATTGTTTCTGCAATAAAAAAAAACCACAAAATGGTCCTTTAAGTATTATATTTTACCACCTTGGTTTTGTGTGCTTTGGGTATTTTTTTCTTGGTTTTTAAAAAACTCTAGCTAATAAACTGTTGAATTTATAGTTAAAATTATACATGAGAAAAACAAAAGGAAAAGTAAGATGAAATAGTCTTTTTACTACTAATGAAAACTCCCTTATAATCCTGTTTATTCGTAATATATCAGAACTATATTGCTAGATAAAAGAAAATAAGTTTTGGCACACGACCAGCTAAAACCATCAAAAAATTCATCAGTTTCATTCAACTCCATCCAGTTATTTCAGTCTTCCTAAGCCACAATATCACTCTCACTGTGGTGCTCAGTGCAATCTATTTGCTCAAAAGTGCGCCTGCAGCAGTCACTCAAGTTATTAGGGATCCGACTGCTGATCTTCCTGCAGCTGCCCCGTGGCAGACTCTCCTCTCCTGCTCGTGCCAAGGCACAGCTCAGGCCCCGGCAGCGCCAGGCTGGGAATAGCCCAGCTCGCTCAGCAATTGCCATCTACCAAGTCAGACTCACTTCCCGAATTTTAGCACTTTTTAAACACTGGTGCTCTTAACTACCTGCAATCAGATGCTATTCTCAGCAGCTCTTTTAGGGAAGCACTCTGCAATTATTTTTGTGCATGATTCACAACAGTCCCACAAAAAAGTAAAGCACAGGTTTAGCTAAAGCCCATGCCTGATCCCACACAGGGATAGCAGAGTGTCTTTCTCAACAATAGATACACTGAATATTCTACAGACAGATCTAAAACATAAATCATTAATAATTTATTTCCCATGCAAATGTTTTATTGAGCTTGCTGCAGAGGGCAATTGCTGCCGCTAGGAGGCCAGTCAGAACAAAAATAGCTCTTCATTTACCTGGATAGCAAAAACACCAGCTGTGACACAGGAGGCAGCACTGTCCAACACTGCTCCTCCCTCAGGAGCAGGCTCAGCAACAACTGTCAAGGTGGTACCTGCACTAACTCTGACCAACAGGCTCTGGCCAGTCTCAGAAGGAATTAGGCACTGTATCATTTGTTTTGTGGATCCTGGAGAGTAACAATCCATGCTCTTTAACAGACCCATGGGCCATATTCTACATAGAGAAAACTTCAGATAACCAAGCCTGAAAGGGCTCCTGGCCAGACTGAAGAAGCCATACGTGAGGTCTTAAAATGGTGTGACCTCTCATAGCTGGAAAGACACTTAAATACAAAGTTGGATTCCTCACTGTATTTTAAAGAGCCATCCTGATCTGGGGAGCCCAAATCTGATAGAGACAACAGGAGTACAGGCAGCAGCTGACAGGTTCTCCCAAGTGAGGACCCTATGGACCAAGTCTGCCAGGGGGCAGCACAAGCAAGTAACAGTAACAAGGTTGGACCTGTACAGTCCACAACAATCTATGTAAGAAAGGAAGTATATACTGATAAATATTATCTAATTAAATTACTAAAAAATGGATTGGGGTTGCATTATATATGGAAAAAAATAATACTGTTTGTAGAGGATGGGGACAAGATGCAAGAATTGCTTTTCAAATGCAGTAAGAATAGTAATAATTCTGCCATTATGCCAAGATCTTTCACTGCAGGACAAGTTTTTATTACCAAGATATAAACTCCTGAGAAAATAGATTTATAGGGGGCACGATGACACTAATCAGAAATCCTTATGAGTGTCCACAGAGCACAACTTAGGGGCAGTGAATGAGTTCATAAAATTAATCATAGGCCTTTGGAAATGTTTACCTACATGCTACTGGTTTTGTTAAAGTCAGTCAAATTTTAGGAGCAGGCACCTTGATTTAATATATCCCTTTAAGGCTCTTTGCTTTGGGTTATAGAGGAGAGAAAACAGGAGGCAGTATCTACCCAGATATACATGTCCTATAAATCACACCACTTGGAATCCTGTCTCTCATAATAAAATAAAATGCCATAATATAAAATTAATAGTGACTCAGAGAAAATGCATTTTCTGATAGGTGTTGGGAGGTACTGGCAGAAATGAGCCAATGGTCTCTGTTAAATTTCTAAAAGAAAAAGGTCAAAAGCAATTTGTCTCCCGTCCCCACCTTCTTTCCCAGTCTAAATTGCTTTCAAACTTCGCAATACCTCAACAAAAATAAAATTTGGCCCCACTGAGACCAATA
Organism: Notiomystis cincta; assembly: GCA_013398075.1. Taxonomy (NCBI): domain Eukaryota; kingdom Metazoa; phylum Chordata; class Aves; order Passeriformes; family Notiomystidae; genus Notiomystis; species Notiomystis cincta. The sequence goes on along the minus strand of VZRX01018656.1, from coordinate 99,571 downwards.
ACGAAGTTTCCACTGAACTTGCTGGAGACAGAATTTCACTTTTGGATAGCAGAATATCATCTTAAATCATGGCTTGGTCTCCCTTGTTCAAGTCTGAGATCAAGCACATTTATAAAGTGATGACTGCAGGATTCCTGGAACCAACATGTTCCATGCTAAGATTTTCCTCTGCGTGCTCGGGAAAACAAGGTGTCTGGTTTAGACAGTTTGTAATCTAAAACCAAGTTCTGCAAAAAATTGGGATCAAACTGCCCTATTAAAGAAAAAGGCACCTCTCATAGGAGTAAATATTCCACTTGGTGGGTGGAAGCTATTCCCAGATGAAGAAGAAAAGACAAGCTATATTGCTCTGCTGTCTACACTTCAAAGAAACCCTCCAGTAAAAAATATTTGTATGTGTTTTGCTGAATATTTTTCAGCCCTGAAATGTTATTAAAGTAAAAATTTCCCTTAATATGAATATATGCAAAATACAACATTTTTTCATGCAAAATATATTCACTTATATTGCTTAGGAGAATGACAAGATATTATTCTGGACTATCAATTCTAGAATTCTGCTCCACAGAGAATATGAAACACTTAACAGCAGAGAAACAAACCCCCATATACTTCATAAATCACCAGTGTTAATTATGCAATGTTGCAAAAGATGGTAAAAAAAAAAAAAATTCTGTCCCTTAAGCTTTCAATTTGCTTTCTTAAGCATTAAGTATTTTGCCCTATTTTGTAGCATGCACAACTAAAAATAATTCTGCAACGTTTTCATGTATGTTCAATTAAAATGCAAATATATAAATCCCTATCTCTGTACAATAACACAGGTTGATGTTTACTAAATAATATCTCTAATAGATTGCAAAACAGGAAATATATGAAGCACATCCTTTTAAAACAGTTCCAACAAAGTATTATGTTCTGCAGCTTTAAAGGGAAGTAGATGAGAGGCTGCCAGTTTTTCCTGTAGATATATAATTCTAACACCGAGGCAGAGGATAGTTGAGATAGCTGCTTCCCTTGTTCTTAATAAGCAAACCCAGCAACTTCAGGACCTGACCAAAGAGGCATCAGTGACTATGAGCAGATGAAAGGAAGCACCACAGCCTTTCACAAAGATCTGCTGTTAACCAGCTTCAATGACTTTCCAGGCAGCCTACCTGTTTTGTTTGCAGCTTTAATACACTGGTGGCTACTTATGCAAAAAAGGCAAAAACTAATTAAATTTGTTTATGTATGTTATCGTGTGGAGCACTCATTTCCAGACATCAAGCTATGAATCATTAAATAACTGCTAAATTGGTCTCCTGGGATAGATCATGCCTCAGAGTTGGGCAGGCCCCCATCCCACCAAAGCCAGGTGTGCTCTGCAGTGAGTAGGCATTAAAACTGCTTTAAAGGCCATGATTTGGGTACGCAGCCAGGTCTCACACTGTGAGGTGAGTGGTAGGAAATCATGAAAACACTGACAGCCCTCCTGTCAGAGTTACTCCTCTGTTTGATTAATGAGGGCATTTGAAAGACAATTAGCCAGAGCAGGTTTGGCTGCAACTAGCTTATCAATCAGGCACCCTCTATTCAAAGCACTACTGCCTTCTTTGTTTTTGGTTGCAGGAGAATTGTATCAATGATACACCAACAACAAGGGACCTTTATATGTTATGTAAAAAAAAGAGCAGAATGTAGCAAATCACAACTGAAATAGTTAAAAAATGCTTTGCAAGCCACAAGCCACTGGTTGCTGGGAAATCATCACTGCAACTTCCACATGGCTGGATTTTTTGTTTGTGCACGGTGAATTCAAGGCTGCACAAATATATCAAGCACTTCCAAGCTTCACAAGGACAGGTTTAAGTTTTCAACAACAGCAAGAATGAAACCTAACTACAAATGATCCCATCTGTAACAAAAAAAGAAAAAAATCCTTCATTAGAAAACCTACTGTGAACCTACTCTCTGAGCTTCAATGTGTTTCAACTAAGAACTGTTTGAATTAAAAAAAAAAATAATTGGTTGCAATAATTTATCAGTTTGATTTATCCATTAGTAATGCAATCTCTTTGCTTCCTAACTACCAACATAGGTAGAATTTAATATCATAGTTTTCTTCAGCAGCTGCTCTCCCAGGAACATGTTTCATGCTTTGGTTTAACTGAGAGCTTTGCTTCAAGTGGGGTATTCCTTGACTTCATATAAGTGATCAAAAATATGCAATGGGCAATTTAAACCGTGTCAGAACTTTTTCCAAAGATTTGCATTTCCATCAGAACAGTTTTTATCAAACTCAGGAAATGATGATTTTTGCCTGTGAATGAGTAAAAACCAAATTACTGACTAATGTATTTATATTACTCTAGATCTGAATAAATCCAAGACCAAAAGAGTACAATTGAGACTGAAGTGTGATGCACCACTTTTCCTTTCAGTTTACAGTTAATTTTCCCTGTCAATACCAGATCAGAGGTAGTTTTAATGCATGACTAGCGTAGTACTAAGTGGGTATATAGGCAGTGCAAGGAGGCTAATTTTTTTTAACCTTGCTAGAATCTATTTCAGAAGTAAGCTCACAAAATACTGCATTGTGTGTGTTTGAATATGGAGATAATAAAGCAAGCAGCAAATTAATGTCTGATTAGATTAGTTAGAGTACAAAGACAGAGGGAGATTCAGCGTAGCCCAAAAAATCCTCTCTGAAGCTTCCCTGCATTGGCTGAATGTGATAGCCCAGCATTCATGGACAGAGAACTATAATTGTTTTTAAAAATTTGGAAGAGTTCCCACTGAGAACACACAGCTTGTCACAGGGTTAATCTGCAGAATCACTTTTGTTCAAGTGTTCAGCCACCTCAGCAAGTCCCAGCAGTGGCACCCACAAAGGGAGCCCTGTTGTAAACTTGCCACTAGCAGTTTATACCCCCTGGCCCTGATCCAGGAGCCACTACAGAAAGCCAAAGGCTCTTTCAATGGATTTTAAATTGGTCCCTGCACTCCTCTAAGTTACAAAGGTGGTAATGAAGTATTGGGAGATGTAATAGAAAAATAAAGAGGATCTAAGTAGGTGGTGGATAAGCGGTGATTCCCCATATTCTTACTGAGAAACTGTGAACAGTTTCGCATTTTTCTATGGCTGTAATTGTAAACAAAAAGGGACAAAGCCCTGAGTGGTGTGGCATGGCTCCTGTCTGTGAGACAAATTCTTCCCAGCCCCACCATGGGAGCAGCCCTCGTTCCTCCTGCTCATTAAAGGCCTGGCAGACCCCTGCCCCACGCTGGGCGCCTGGAGGGCAGGGCCGGGCCGGGCTGGGCAAGGGCAAGGCCGTGCCCTGGCTGCGGGGCACTGGAGCCCTGTGGAGGCTCACAACAAGCCCACGCCTGCTCTTGCCTGGCTTGCCATGTGCAGGCACAGCTGCTCTGTCCTGCTCCAATGGACTCGGGGCACCTTGCAGGAGGGTGCTAAATGCTGTCACTGCTCCAGCAAGAAAGAGGGAGTGTGGAGGAAGGGCTGGATATCACCTGCATGAGTGGCTTGTGATCATTTCAGGGTAGGGGAGGTCAAATGGACTGTTTTTCACACAGATTAATACAGACTGCCAGCTTCTTCCAAATAACAAAAGGTTAAAAGGACCCTGGGCAAGTGACAGAGACTTGGGGTCTTGTTATCACCTCTAGGAGAACAATCGTCTCTTCCCCCTCTTATTCCTCAGAGTCAGAAAGCATCCAGACATCTTGCTTTCTCAGCAGTTTGAGGAAGCAATGGCATGAACAAGAATAAATATCCTGCAACATATCCCAGGTATTTCAAATTTGAGGTTGATAGATGATTAAAAAAAAAAATTAAAAAAAATACATTTGGGCACTTAACAAAAGACAGATTCTTCTGTTTCTCATCAGTGACCCAGAGTCAGAACATCCAGAAATGTCTTTTGCAGAAAACAAGCAGAAATATTTATTAAGCAGAGATGACTGGTTGGACTGGTTCATGAACATAGATGTGCTACCTACTTTTCTGTGCTGCCCATGGAGGAATTTTGCAATGCCTGCTGCTTCAAAGGTTGAAACCTAAGGAAGACTTTGAAGGAAACCCCAAAACCTCCCATAGAGAAATATATCTTTCCCCTTATCTTCCAAAGGCACCAGACCACTTTCCAGACACTACTGCAGATATTCTTTTTCTCTTGCAAGCCTCTACGTGTTTCTCCTCTCGGCTTTTTCTTCTGAAGCACACTTAAGGAGACTTAAGCTTCAAATCCAGAGACACTGAAGCTTTTGGAGAAGAGCATCACATTTTGAAGTGTGCTCTGCTGTCTGGGTCAAGGAACCTGGGTAAGCAGAAGCAGCAAGGAAAATTTGCCCCTCCAAATATCCTGAACAAGATGCAAATTCCATATGAATACATAGGCATTTCCTGAGGAAAAAAGTGAAGGCTTCCAGTAACCATGATTAAAGACATTTATTCTTTCACTGTCTATTTCTTTGAAACTGCGGCTAAGGCCTAGTAGCTTAATTGACTTTCATAAAGTCAGTCCTGATTACAAGGTGCATACAAATGACCTTGTATCCTTCTTCCTCGTGAAAAGTTGGAGAAATGCTATCTATCTAGGACAGATGGTTCTCACCTGGGCAAAAATGACAGAATATGCATCTTTGTTGACATTCCATTAACTACAATTTAGAAATTCTTCCTTAGCCTTATGCATTTTTTAATGCGAGTAAAGTTTACCTTGCTAATTGGTTCACTAAGTAACACATCATTGTTATTAAAAGGAGAAATGAAAACTTGCTGACCTAACATCCTCAGCTATGATTATTCTTGTCAATTATTTTATATTTGGAAAGGCAAACAAATGTTGTATATAAAAACTAAATACTGTATTTGGCATAACTTCAAATTAGCTGTCTCACCGTGCTCATAGCATGCAAATTAAATGTCCTGAATAAGCATTAATCATCATAATAGGCTAATTATTGTCAGTTAGCTATCGAATAACTGAGCTACTACCCCTTGCAAAGAATTGGGAAAAATATTAATAAGATTCTGGTTACCTAAAAACAAGAAAAGCATTAATTTTTTTTTCCAATAAACAATTTTTAAGACAAATATGTAGTTTATTTTTACCAGTTTATTATTCTGGTCTTCCCACATATTTAGTTTACTGTCTTCCAGTAAGTTATATTTAGTCCTAAGCCACTTCTGCATGAAGATGTCTTCATATCTATGTCATTTTAAATGACTTGCTGAATTTTAAAACATTAATTAATATGTTAATAAACAGTTAATCTTTGTCTTCTCTGGCCATGTGCATGGCTACCACAGTACTTACAGACAGCAAGGAACTTAAATGTTTTACACAGAACTAAATGTTTTAGAAGTGATAAAGAATACATGAATGTAGAACTGCTACTTGGAGACAGTGTGTAAGGGCCTTGGAGTATATATTTAATAAAGGAGTGATACATTCTTGAATGTAAATTGATAACCAGTGCTTAAATGGAACTGAAGCACTTCTACAAATACACAAATGCCAACACATTTCAAATTAAGTCTTAAACATTTAAAAATACTTTTAAAATAAACTTGCAGCCAGGTTTAAGTAAGACTGGCTGATATTTCTGCACCAGCATTTGTGAGGAAGGCATTCACCTGAGCAGATTCCTGTATATCCCCCCTACACAGGGCATTTGTCTCCTTTACTCCAAAGCCCTTGCCAAGGGGCTCAGTGCTGCAGCATGCTCACACTGTCCTTAATGTGCTCACCCTCAGATTCCCTCCAGGACTGGGAAGAGGCATTGGCTCTACTCTGCAGGTGGACATGATTTCAAATCATGAAATCAAAGCATGACTCTGATGATGTCCCAGAGGAAATGCATCTCAAGAGAGAGGATCACAATATTCTCTCTCTCTCTCACCACCACCACCGCAGATAGTGTCAAAACCAGCTCCAAGTCATACAGAAAAGCTGTGTGGAACCAGTAACAGCTCTGGGACACACAAGTCTTCCTTTAATGCCTGACCACAGACCATCTCAGCTGAAAAAGTTTTGCACTTTGGGGCTTTTATCCAAGAAATTGCTTGTGTACCTGTTCTTCTGCTTCAGAACATTCTGCCTATAACATTGAGCTAAAGAAGCATGAACAACAATGACAAAGACAAGCTGCCTCCCCAGATAATACAAAGGGTCTGTAAGAGAACAGTTAGCAGAGTATTGATTGAGAAACACTTAGTTACTCTCTTGTAGGAGGTAAAAATCACTTTCCAGCCCACCACTGCCATATCCAGGAATCCCACTGGCCTTTCCGAGCACGCTTCCCTAAGAGCTCCAGTTCATCACTCTTGCCACTGTGACCTCAAAGTCTTTTAAGTCAGTGGCTGTTCCACAGGATGCTGTTGTCATTTCTGTTGACACTTGTCTCCTCTGTACAGCCTTACACCTGAGGGTGTCAAAATACATTTTATTCCAAGAAGGCAGAGTCTATGGCAGATAAAACCCTCCCTCATAATTTTCCACTAATTTCTGTCCAAAAATATCCTTGGCCAAGATGTCATGGTTTGGTGTCCAGTCAGTGAAGATGACATCAAACACTTCCAGAATCAGTTCTAGCAGGATGCCATTGGAAGCATCCCACAGAGTAAGCATTCTTCACTGAAAACTCCTCTTTGGCATCTGCCAGTGAGGCCATTTTCAGATTGTTTGTTTAGATACTGCTGTGACAGTGTAAAGTTCTACAGTTCCTCTTAATTCCAACATGGCATCAAGAGTTTTTTGAAGTCTAAATACCCTCTGTCTAGACAGTACATTCATTAGACTTAGAACCACATGCAAAAACTGAAAGTTCGTTTTACAAGGTGTTTTCATCATGAAATTATGTGACAGCCATGAACTACGCTTCCATTCTGAATTCACAATCAACATTTCCATTCATTTACCTGCAGTCAATAGCAAGCTAACTAATTTATACAAATCAAAGCTGTTCTGCTCACAGGTCTGTACACTAGCACAATTTTATGACTTAGGTTTTAAAAAAACACAAAAAATCACCTGTTAATAAAAATAAAGAGGTTGACCAGAAATCATCTCAGCAAAGTCCTTTAGGACTCTTGCACTGAGGTCACCTAAGCCTGCTTGAACTAAATCCAAAATGTTTATTTTTTTGAAGACTTTCTTCGACTAAGCTACTAATGGATTTTAAAGTTGTTCATTCCACTTATACAGAATTTGGACACATCACCATGTTTCTGTCCAAATGCAAGATAACTGTTTATTTAATCATATCCGTGAGGTTTTTTCTGCAATAAGAAGAATTTGGAAGTTTCCATCTAGTAAATGATCTATGCAATTCTTTGGGTTTGTGGATATTTAGGGACTATTTTTTTAACCTAAACATGTTGTAAAAGCCATAGTCCTTGATTCTGTCAGCAGGAATCATCATTGCTTCTCTTTTTAATTTTTGTATTCCATTACATCTTGTCTGAAATAAATTTACAGAGATGACAACTGATATGTGAGTGTATAGAGAGCATAAAACCCACTTATTACAAGTGTGGCTTCCATTTCTCTCTGATACAGTACAGAACCTTTGGGGTTCTAGGTCTCTGATACTCTTAAAATATCTCTCAATTTTCATTCCTGTCTTTCTGTCTGCATTTTTCAATTTCCATTGAATCTCAATGCAGCCTCACTGTTCTCATCAGATAGAGATATTCTGACAAGGAAGTCTAAGACAAATCTATTTGGTCCCTTTTATGGGAAGGTAGAATTTCCACTTTCTGCTCTGCTCTGCCCCACCAGAAATGTTGCCCACCTGACCAGCACATACTTTGGTGACAACCATGAGATTTGGGGCACTTCTAAGATATCCCATTTCTTTTGTGACCTTGGTTATGTTCCCAGCTTCAGCAAGGGTAAGGTGTGGAGAACAGCAACATTTGAACATCAAGTCTCATTGAACTCTGGCTGCTGAATAACCTAATTACTCAGATTGATAAGGCCAACAAAGCATTTTGCCATAAAAATTTAACCCTTTCTTGTCTTGCAATTTGCTACTAATAGTAAGAGATTGCCTAGTGCTAATGGACTAAAGGGGAAAGACTTGCTGCTGAAAAGAAAAAAATTTGTGGTTATGAGGAAAAGGAAATAAATTCATTAACCTGAGGGTTTTAAAGCATAAGATTTTGGATGAGGATCCTATTTTTGCTTGTGAACATAATCATATTTGGGTGTAAACTATTGTCCTTTGAACAAGTTAATGTCAAAAGACACTCGAGCCAAACACAGCTGAGGGCCAACCTTTCTCTTTCATCCACATACACACACAAAATTTTCAATAATAAAGTATTTTTAGTTCATTTTAGATCAAAAGTCAGTCATTGCTGAATGCATGTGCTAAAACACATATTGCAAAAGCCCTGTAGGAAATGAGCAGGTTTACAGTACCATTGCTGCCAAAATGAATGTGAAATTCAATGCAGTCTGAAGTTTGATAGACTTTCTATAGTGAAAATAAATAGGACCAAGAGGATTGTGGAATATTTTTTCATATTTCATAAAGAAGTTGTCCCTTTGTCCTGTGTAGCTGTGTATACTCATAAAATCCACTTGAAACAGAGAAAGCACTAATTGAAAATATTAAGTACTTCTACGTAAAGCCAGGGGTTTCCTACTGCAACTACAACTGTCGAACTACATTAGATGGATAACATTTAGAAGGATGCCCTGCCCATGCTGCTCACACAGTTCTGCATGATATTTATCTTCTCACAAGAAAGGAGAATAAAGTAAGCTCAAATCATTGCATTAATCAAGCTATTTTGATGATTTTTTTTTTTTACCATCAACTATTCTAAAAAGTCCATTCTAAATGTCCAGAACTGCTTTGTTAAGGGCCAAGGCTTATTTTGCAACATTTGTTTAAAAAATTACAATAAGGGCATAATCTTCTTGCTGTTCCAGCAGAACTTGGCATCAGTAGAAGGAATTATATGGTCAAAAAAGTATGAAAAGCAGTACCAACAAAGCAGCAATACAATAAAATATCCAGAATAATTTTCATCCTCTTGAACACCAGAAATCTCAATAGTTGTTACCCCACTTGTTAAACTGGTTAGCAAGAATTATGTAAGACCAGACTGCATTTCTGAAATCTCAGTACAACCACAAAATTATAGACAGTATTTAAAATAGGACTGCAACAACTAGCCATTTAGTAAGAACTTGCCTTTTTTTAAAAAAAACTCCACCATCTATTATGCAATGCACACCAGAAAAATTGCTACATACTTGGGCAGACAAAGTACTTTGATAAGATGGACATATCCACTGATCGACAATTTGTCGACTATTATATGTGTTCAAGTAGTGAAATAGACTCCAGCTGTGCTTAGTACCTCCTGGGTGATATAAAATAGTAAGTATTCATTATGACCTTTAGTCAGCTGCTTAATGGTAATACTAATGGAACTGCAATAAAATTCAGCTGACATACTGCTTAAGAATATTCTTAGGCTATTTTGTGGCATTAAGCTGGCATATGTAACTACATTCAAACTCTAGATTAAATAACAAGTTTCCAATTATTAATAAATCTTACAGTTAAAGGGAATTTTGGTAGGTTTTGATGTGACAAAAATACCTGGTCAAAAGAACTTTGTAGCTAGATGCACATTTAAATGCTAGCAAGAATTTGCAGACATTGAAGCTTAAAATGAATATTATTGTTTCTGTAAATGGCAGCCCAGGAAAAAGCCTGATGTACAGTCACAGTCTCATGCAAACAAGAATGTGAACACACCAACCATCCAAACAGAGGCAGGGCGGTCAGGCTGCTGGGTTCACTCTTTGTGGTAAGAGCAACCCTCCAGAAGAACCAAAACTTTTGTAATGAAGAGGCTTCTGCTTTGCAATTGCCCATGGCTGAGATGCAATTCTGCAGAGACTTTATTATCCACAGATCTCACAGTCTTGTCCTGGTATCCATTCGTCTTTGCACTGGGATTCTACCAGACGACTGACTGAGGGTCTTTACAAAATGCCTCATTTATACTTCACAGACTGGCAGAAAAACTCACTAGAACTTTGCTAAAATTGCAAGAAAGTATTATAAGCCTGGCCTCCATCAATTGCTACCTTTCCTTGCCAGTATGATCTTTAAAAATGTTAGAATTTTTCATTATTTGTGCCCATCTCTTGTTCTCTCTTCTCAAATATGTTCTTCATGTGCCTTGGCAATTTATGTCATATATTCTTGGGCTTGGATCACCTCCAGCTTTGTCTCCCTGCTTAGCCAAATGGTTAAATAAAATAAAATCTCACAGAAATAATTTTCTAAAGATGTTTAGTTCTCTGACCCAGCTCCAGGGTAGTGAATGAAAGAGCTTTCTTTCTGTTATATCAAACTGCAGAGTCCTCCCCTTCCAAGATGGTTATTTCTGTAAAACAGGAATGGACTTATCTGGTACAGGCTCACCACCCACCTAAAGACCAGAGTAAGAGAGATTTTTTTACAGGTTGAGGATAACTTTCTGCAGAGAAACTGAATAATTTATTGAAATTTTAGTCTCCACATAAGCATAGCTATGCAAGCAAGAAAAACAACTTACTTTCAGAATGTTGAATAGAAAAATAAATTTTCTTCCAACTTCCTATTTTACACTAGGTTTTTATAAGCATTAATGTGATACAAAACCCTATTAATTCTTTCGATATTTTCATACAGGCCCTTCTTCCAACATTTTATCTTCATAATAATATTTTAAGGATACAAGTTTCTTTCAGAATAATGTTGTGTGTCTGTTATCCTTCTAGAAACATCCTCTATTCTCCCTTTTAATACCTCAAAAACTACTCCAGCCCTGTATTAAATCTAAACAAACACAAACACAGGAGATGTTACTTTTCTTCATTCTTAAAATATATGATACAAGCGTCTTTCTTTCTCACCCAAAAAACCCCCAAAACCTTAAAGATGTGTTTGGAGAGGCCTGAAGGATCTAATCTGTATACTACTTACAATTTTACACTCCTGCATTCCTGATCATTCAGCAGAACACCTGCTTGCTGTGGTTCTGGTTTCCCTTTTACATTGATTTGTACCAATGAAATGTAATTTTCCAAGGGCTTATATTTACATAACTCCTGATGAAGGCACTGGTACAGGTTTTATCCTTTAAATTTCTAATCATACTGTTTGTTCATGTACAAGACAAATGTAATTGAGGGCATGAATCCATCTTATTTGCACATATTCAAATGCTAAAGCAGACCTTATCAGAGATGATTTAAAGAAAAGGGGAGTCACAGAAATGTTGATTTTGGGTCTGCAGAGAACAATGATGAAAGACAATCTTTTTGCTACAGCTTTCTCTATGAAGCCATGACAAGTAAATATGTACAATTAATGAAAAGAATCAAATATTTTACCGGAAGCTTTTTGAAGTGCCAAAACCAGGCCCAACTTTGTTCCCTCACAAGTGTTACTACTGATTTCAACAGCAGGAAAACTAGCATTTTAAAATTCTATCTTGTGTGTCTCCACTTAACCACAAAAACCACAGTAGAATCTATGGGCTGTTGAAACAATACCACAACTACTGGCGTGTGTAGTTGGATATTGCTTATCCTTGGAGACTGATGGATGTTGTAGAAGTAGGCAAATTCCAAGAGAACTCAGGTGACAGATTAGAGACAAATGCAATACCAATTTTTCTTTCCCTGGGACAAAAGAGACCAAAGCAGTCCCACAGCAGCCGCCCACTTACTAATAGAGAATCAGGCTCTCACTACAATAAGTTTCCTATTTGTGAGCACAAAGCAGGCTACTAGAGGCAAAAACAGCTGAGAAATTGTAACCTTATCCCATTCACTACTATAACATAATCTATTTTGTGCCACGTTACAGACACAGTGATAACACCAACACTGGATCCATAGTTATCACAGGGAGAGATGACTGTGGTTCCAAAATCCCAGACTAAAAAATAAAGATTGCAGTTATTCTGCAGTTCTCAGAATCTGTGGTGTAACACAAACACACAGTTAAGCCATAGAAGAAGTTCATCCCAGCAGCATGAAACTCATTCAGCTTTGTGGGAAATGATTGCACTTCATACCTACAAAAACAACAGAAAGTCTATGTGGAGCACGTGTTTCTGTTAATGACAATATGGATCCATCTTATCAGGATACACACAGTGGGAGTGGTTCTAAGAAGAGACACACAAAAAATATGATAGTGCTGGAAAAGTTTCACCTCCAGGTAGTGTCCCACAGGTCTCATAGGCACCACAATGCTTGAGTTTACACCTACACTGCTCTTCAGCAATCTGCTGCAGATTACTGCCATTCTTCATTTCTTCCCCCCAAAAATGCAATTGTTTTACAGATGACTGCTTAGCCAGGAAACTACAAAAAGGCCAGGGCACAAGCCTGGCTGTCACCTTGCTCTTCCCTGCATTCTTCTCAGCTGAAGCTGGATGGGCCTTGCCTTCCTCAGAGGCAAGCAAAGCTGGGAATTAAACCAGGAGCATCCCTGTCTCTGCTAAGCACCTGCAATAACACAGATGCAGGCCAGCGAAAGCAAGGCTGGGTGCAGGGTCCCTGTCGAACACAAGAGTGCCTACTGTCTCTGCTAAGAGCAAACTACTCAGATCACACACTTCCCACCACAGCCTCTTTTGAGAAACACCCACGTACAGTATTGCTTTGAATTGTTTTCTCCTTTTCCAGATCAGCAGCTAGAAACTCACCCATTTTCCATGCTTTCAAAGTTTTCTTTTTCTGCAAAGAGAAGGCATTACCACCTATTCTTTAAACTAATTAACTATCCCTTTTAGCTATAATTTCTCTTCATATAAAACATTTGTAAAAGGTCTGTTTTTCCCCATGCCCCGTTTTCTCTCTTCTGGCTCTTCATTATGACCATGCCTAATTGTGATGAGCTGTCCACCATTTACTCCACAGGATTGTATAGAGCTTTGTAATGTGCCTGCCACTGATGTATTTACAATTGGAAGCAGTTAACTCTTTAGTCCTGCCTCCTTGTTCAAAACAATGGGCTGCATGACGAGCTAGCGCTTAGCCCCAATTAAAGATTTTTAAAAGTCTCCATTTTAAGCCTGAGTACTCCAAATTGAGCATTTGTCAAAGGCCCAGTCACAGCTTCAAATGGAGAGAGGGAAATCCTACTGAGGAGAAGAATAGGACTACCCCATCAGTTAGGGTGAAAGTTCTTCTCAATCAGCATCTTAACCGTGTAATCAGTATGGGATCTATTATGTCTGCCTTATCCACACAAACCTGCTGATCTCTACCAGTGCTGCCATCAACAATGACTTTGCTGATATTCATAATTTCAACTTTTTTTTTTTTCCTGAAAAGAGTCCATCTAACTCTTAAATGCTGAAAGATAGAGGAAAGACTTATTTTCTTTTCTGTGGGTTAGTATATGAATATGAAAGCAGCTCTTCTGCCTGCATTAGGAATTCCAATATTTTTGCATCATAAGAGTTTCTAGGAGCTTCTCTTGACATAAACCTATCAAAATACATTATCAGTAAAAATCTCTCTCTCTTCTATTTCCCTTTCTAGATAAGAAACTACACTCAAGAGCCATTTGCAGTTTCTGCAGTTCCAAGATTATTTCCCTCAAGTATCAACTCTAAAGTCAAGCTCCTTCACATTCCCATTACGGAGTAAAATCCCTCAAAATGATGAGAGGGTGGTTCTAAAGACTCTGGTACTCAACTACTTGATTTTTTTTTATTTTTTTCATACAAACTGCATACATCTTTAGAGTTGACACCTATGGACAGATATGAATTAATGGTTATGCCTCCTGATCAGCTTTGCACTGGACAGTGATTGTAACATGATGAATGATTCTTTTTCCAATAGAAAACAGAACATAACAGTTGACAAATGTGCATAGACAGCTATCTTTCTGTTCAAAAGTGTTCATATTTTGGGATCTTGATATTGATAATCTGTCTAAAATGGATCTACTTAAAACTTTGATGCAGTGCTGATAAAACTTCTCTGTATGTCTGTCTTACACATTTTCATTGTGTTCAGGATCTCTGTACAACTGGAAAGAGCATTGTTCCAGAACACAAAAAATGGGCAATTAGTATCTACAATTAAAAAAGACAGAAGAAAAGGAGTTTATTCTGATAAAGAAATTGTAATGAGATCTGACATATGAAAGAACTGCTGAAAAAATGGAACTTTTTTCCTCATCTGAGTCATAACAGCAGGGCCATGCACTTTTGTCACAAATTATATTTCCTCAAAAAAAAGAAAGTTAAACATAACTGTGAAAACCTTGCTCTATATAATTTTTAAGACTAAAATATTAAAATAACATTTATAACAGTACTTATTAATAAAAGTAGATTAGCTATATTTTTATGCAAAAAAAAAGCAGTTACTTTCAGCTATGTTCTTGGACTCTGGGCTTTATAAAGTTTGAGGTTGGGTTTTCTTTGTTTCAATTATTGCAGTGTGATCAAACTGGTGCTATTACTGTCGGTGTGCAGCATGTCCAAGGCCAGACGTGCAAGTGAATAAGAGTAACAGCCAGAAAAACAGAGCAGCACATCAAATGAGCATCAAACTACACTGTTCTCACTCCCCAAAGGATCCAGGGAGAGATTGGCAGCACAGTGTACCTGAAGCTTAAGTGCTTTTCAAAATTACAAAAGGATTGTTTTAAAAGAAGGTACTATATGGGACTTTTCTCTCTCCATCTTCTGTTCACATTTTCTCCCCCACCTATTTGTTTATTCTGTTCTTACTGCTGTCAGAAATATTAGGATCTAAGGTGACAGAATTACTCCTGCATGTCAGCTTAACCTGCTCTCCTGGGAAATAAAAGAAAACCAAAAAGCAACAATGAAAAGAAAAAGCTCTTCTGTCAGTACCACATTTTGTTAGTCTTGCTGCTCTCACAAATGGCTGAGAGACCACAGTGGGCAGAACGACTTCCTAATGGAACGACTCAGCTCTATGTTCACTGCACTCAGACCTCTGGTTATTCATGTGGGGAAAGTCCACACAAACTGAAAGCCTGTCTACAGCCACAGGCTGTAGTGGTTTTTCTTTAGCAGTGTCTTTCTTCTGCAGTGGATAACGCATGCAGCAAGCTCAGTAACAAACACAAGCAGAATATTTGTTCCAGTTCCAAAGCTGACAAGTAAAGCTTTAACTCGAACCAATCCTCTATGCACACATATCTTTTTTTCTTTCTTCTTTAATTTATTTCTGCAACTCTGAACACCAGTTCATCATGTAATTACTGTGAATACTTAGCCCTCAATTATCACAACTTACATTTTCACCTGTCCCTTTACCCATATTCAACTAACAATCAAGCCCATCTCCCCAGCAGCAGTGAGCAGTCTCTTAGACAGAGAACTTGTTCTTGGATACTAAAGTTTCCATTAGCATTTAACATACGAGTAATCCTGTTGTGTTTTGCACTAAATCTACTGAAAAGCAGCCCTTTGCTTAGAACAGAGCTTTCTTGAAACATATATAAACACGTCTTAAAAGTTATCAGCTTTCTACTTGTCAGAGAGTGACCCCAGGCAAGTCACCATCTCTTCATAAAATAACGAAGAACATTCAATATGTATCTCCACAGAAGATTTCTGATCTAGACAAGTGTACTCGACACTGGTTCCCCCTACCCTGATTGCATAAATGTCCAAGGCTGCAGACAGCAGACATCTCCTTTCCTTACCTACCCCATCATCCCAAATTTTGGGCAAGGAAAATCAGCTTTTCATCCAGCACACAAGCAGTATGTGCCCCTTGTGCTCAATTACAGACAAGCTTGCTAAGGTTTCTCAGCAGCAAGAATAAGAGTAGCACATCAGCTCTTTTCCACTTTCCAAGGGAAAGAGAGCTGTGTATTTTCTGTCTTCTTTCCTTGACTTGTAGAAGAGCACAATTCCTTAATTTGAATCCCTCAAGTTTCTGCATCTTCCTTTTCCTTAGCAATTTCTCTCTCTTTCTTATTCCACCTCGGAGAAAGGGATCCTGGAAATTGTTTTAGCCTGAATTGTGTCCTGGGAGAAACCATACAACCCAGCCATGTTATTTATGCACTTAGAAAACAAGGGAAAAAAACCCCAAGCCCATAATTTTTAGCCAGTGAAATGGATTTTCTTCTAGGCTACAAGAAAGCAACACATTTCCAGTTGTTAGGTTTTGGAGATAGTCTGGTGCACTAAACAAAAGGGGGGATTTTGTTTTGAAAATAGGCATTGTTCTTCATTTGTGTAAAAGTATCCAGCTCTTGAGCTATGCCAGAATTTTGAGGTGTAGGACACAGGGCAATACTCCTGACAAAGCACAACTCACAGAAAAGAAGAGCATAGGAAATCTTCTGCACCAAATCCAGTTCACAATGAAGTTTATTAATACCTTTATAGCCCCCCTCAGTTTCCAATACGTTCCAATCACAGCTGTGACAGCCCAAGAAGATTGAACTTTTCCACACAATTCTCACTAATATGGCCTGCTACTTGGTCTTATTGTTATTAGAATAATTTGCTCCCAAGTTCTGAAATGAACTCTGTGCCCAAGTAATTAAAGCTCTTAAAGTTTCTAGTCCTTTGTTTAAAGAATTCGTCCTTGTGCTCTCTATGCCCCATCAGCTACCTAATTAGCAGAGCCTTTGCGTGATTAAAAATTCTCACAGAGATTCTGCTGGATATTTGCCTCTCTTAATGAGTGTTTGTGGACAGCTGGGAGCGGGAGCTGGTTCCCTCCTCCCAGGACCTCCAATGAATTCTGCAGACCTCTGTCAGGGCCCAGGAGTGAAAGCTGTCATTTTAGTAATGTGGATGAAAATTGGTCAAAAGCACTGTGGTCCTTGAGGAATGAAAGGCCTTGAAATATAAATGAAGATGAATATTCATATTTGGTTCAATAAGTGCCAACTATTAATATACATGTCTGTCAGTAAGAAAAGTCAGAACTTATTCAATTGTGCCTGGCATAATTTGGCTCCTAATTCACAATTACCTTCCTATTCTTTGCATTACTCTTCAGTTAAAAACTTGCTAAAAAACTGAAAGCTTTTCTATTGCCACAAAAATGGCAATATCTATCCTTCTGCTATTTTACTGCCTATTAAGAATCACCTGTGGCTTTTACACCCAGGATTCTAGCTATCTTGCTCTGACTTTCCACATCTTATTCTCTTTGTCAACATCAGATTTTAAATCAGCCCAGGATATGCCTCTCAAAGCATACTCACTTTCTTTATGGAAATTCTCATTCAGTTCCCTACCCTCTTCACTGTGACCTTGCATTTGATTTCCAAACAAATTCTGATTTCACATCTGCTGTGATTTTCTGAGGGTATTTCAAATTTTAAGGACCATAGCACAAAGCTGAAATATTGCAGAGGGTGGTTTTGTGGGGGTTTAGGGTTTCCTTTTTTTTTTTTTTTGGGGGGGGGGGGGGAGGGGGGGGAAGG
>VZRX01018656.1:0-82046 GCA_013398075.1 Notiomystis cincta | reverse complement strand
TGTTTTTTTTTTTTTTTTTTTTGGGGGGGGGGAGGGCAGGAATGGAACAGGAAGAAGGGGAAGGTTTGTCTGGTTATGTTTATTTGTTTGTTTTTAAGTACTGCATGCTGAATTTTGAGAAGGAAGCCTGAAGTAAATGAAGAGATTCTACCCTGCTCTTTTTTTAGCAATCCACTAATAATTTCTGAAGCAGTAGGGTGGGATTACAGAAGAATCCTAGAAGTATTCAAACTAGACAAGCCTGCTTCACTTGAGAGTGATCTCTTATTCAGTGACATTTGAGAAATTAGAGCTGAGTTTCCTAATCAATATATTCCCATGTGTCATTTTGTTCCAAACACCTGTGCACTGGGACCAATATGCATACTGGACACTTAGTTCTTAGGAGAATAAAATACATTGGAGAAACAAGTTCAGAATGGGATTAATACTTGGTTTACAAAGTTAAGATGATCAGAGAAAACAAACATTGCATAGAGGAGTAGTTAGGTCATATGCAAAAGAACTGAAATGAATTTTGGATTTCTGGTTCCAGAATCCAGGGGAAGAAGCAGTGAGAAAAATATTTGTTTGTTCCCTTCAGCCACAATATTATGGGCCATGCTGAAAGCAAAAGCCAGAGATACGACTACTGCAAAACCTGCTGCATCACCAAAAGTCTACACAGTGATTTAATTCAGCTTCACTCAGGAAATCTAACAGGACCAGATCCTACAGAAATCAGAACATACAGAATTGCCAAATGACAGAGGAGCATTTATTGTTTCAAATTCCTCTTGGTCAGGCGCCTGCTGGCTGATGACACGAGCTTGTCTGAGTAAGACACAGGCAGGACCGGAGAGGCTGTGGCTGAGTGGGACAGTGTGCTAGAGAGAAGGGCGGGAAGCACTGGAGTCACAGGGGAATGAAACCAGCACCCAAGAGAAAAAGGGTGCTATGGATTTTGACACAAGTAACCAAATTCTCCTCTCATTTACACTGGTCCCGGCCCATTAGCTTCAAGGTGAACATCTGTGAAGCCTGTGAGTTAAACGGCTTTCTGGTCAAAGCTTTTAGGTTAAACCACATTTTTTTTCCAAGATATTTCTATCTACGTGTCATATGGCACCTTTTTTTAATGTGTGTGAGTAGGATATTGTTCTTCACTCTGCCCACTAGATGTAGATTTATTTAAGTAGAGAATGGTGATCAGCTGCTTTCACTGGCAGCTTGAAAAATGGATGTAGTAAGTTAGGACAGGTGTGGGTGCACATTAGTGAGGCAATTAGGTTTGCAAATATTAATTTATCACTTGTAATAAGGTCATGGATTATAGAACTATATCCATGATACACCTATTATCTCAGAGGTTCCAGTTCAAAGGATCCAAAACAAATACAGGGGGAAGGGGTATCTTTTTTTATTTTTGAAAGACTGTTTTGGTTTGCATCTTTTCAGACCACCTGCCAAAAGCTAACTTCTCTTGGACTGAAATAAAAAAGCCATGATTCCACCTTTACAGCACACTGAGCCAAGCGGAAGCCACAGGAGACATGAGTCAAAAATTCAACAAGAGTGCACTGAAATACTGTAAGCATTTTAGGCTTATGATTAAAAATTACCACAACTCCACAAAGTCTATATTTATGTGTGCTTGCTGGTTCGTACTTGCACAGTGGTCATAAATCACAAAATCCCTTGCAACAATGTGTCATTTTACAGAACTCCTTAGAGTTTATTTGGCTCCTGGGGATTTAATATCCATCCAGTCTCTGTTAAGAAAGTGCCATTTGCATCGCGACTACTATTGGTCAATTTTTCCCCTCCAAAAGTAATCAACATTCAAAACAAACAAACAAACAAACAAACAAACAAAAAACCCCACAACAACAGCAACAAAACAAAACACAGCACCTCCTCAAGTCAATTTAGACACTACAGAATAAAACATTTCCAAGTATTTTTCCCTCCACCTCATTTTCTGTGACTTGATGTAGAACATTACTGGAAAGTTCCTTGACCACAGTAATTGTCATACCAGAGCAGACCAGAGGTCAGCTAATTCTGCCTCATTTGCAGAGATTAGCAGCATACAGATGCTTTAGAAGACTCAATAAAGTCATGTGTGCAACTACCACACAATACACCCCTTATTTTCACCACTTATTGTGCATCCATGTCCACAAAATGGGAGCAGCCCATATTATTTTGATTTTTAAAAAAAAATCTGTGATAATACAGAAGTCAGTAGAAGAAGGAAAAAAGAAATTAGTCAACTAAGTAAGACGAAAGGAAAGCAATATTTTCATTTAATGTTTGGGCAAAGGCTTGGCTGCAAAGGTAGAACTGCACCAATCTGCACAATAATAAACTCCCGCTTTAAAATCTGAACATAAGAAACTCTCAGACTGAGAATCTCCCACAAGGGGCAGACTCCCTCTGTTCTTCATAATGGAGACTCTGCCTGCAAAAGCCCCCCAGCTCCATGCTCGGCCCACACACATGAAAGGAAGGGTCAGAAAGGCTGCAAGAGTCGCCAAAATACAAAGGTTTACAGATGCATTCACTTTCACTGGAGTGCTGCATGCACTGGGAGGTGGAGGACACTACAGGATTTTACTAAAGATGCTCATATTTAAACTCTTCATAAACTAATTAACATTTATTCTGCATATTTAGGAGCCGATTCGTTCATTTACCTTGCTTTTAAAGTACGCCTTTTTTTCTTACAGAGGCATGGTGAAAAAAGACGAGCAAAAGAAAAAAGAGTGTTAGATTTCTTTTCTTAAAGATTTTTTCAAAACTGTTCTGAAAACAGAAGTATTAGGTTCAGAAATTGTGTCATCAACCACACATGCTACAATAAATGAAAGTCCTGTCTCAAATCAGTATGGATATCTTGGGGGAATCATTACAGGAAATCTGCACAGAAGTCATCTCTTAAGGAGGGATTTGAATTGAGACAGGGAGATCGTTTGACATACAAAGCATTGAGGGAACTTGGGAGACTGAGGATGAGAGCAAGGGAAGGATAAACAGTAGGTAGACTTCTTTCACATAATAAAATCATCACACGTAGCAAAGAGACTATCTGTGACTAGATACTGTCACAAAAATGCAGTGAAATTGGCCATAACTGCAAAGTCAATAAAATGTCCTTAATCTTTCAATAAACAATTTATTTTTAAAAGTTATTTTGGAGCTATTGAAGCTCCTGGGGTGGGGAAGTAAATGCATTTTAAATGTGCTGTAGGGTATGCAGTATCACAGGTTTAAGTTTCATTTTATCAGATATATGGTTTTGTCATTTGAACTCTGGATTAGAAGCCAAAATTCCTCTACTCTAACACTGACTGCTTTTCTGGCTTTCAACAAATCATTTAAGGTCAGACTCAAATAGCTCTCCTCATGAAGGAGGGCAGGTACTATGCAGTACAAGACAGGAAAGCAAAATTTGCCCTTCAAATCTTCCATGATATTAGAAGAAAATACTCACCTGTTTTCTTGTGAGGTGATTGCCTAAATGGATTATTGTGGTTAACATTTGGGAAGAACAAAGAATACTAAATAGAGCTGGAGAAAGGTTTTGGCTTAAAAAAAAAAAAAAAATCTTACTTCTCTAAATTTTCCTATTGTTTTCCATTTTATCCATGTAGAAAAAACACACTGACAAACGACAAAGAGGGTAAGAAAAATGGCAAAACTGTAAGCATTTATAGGTGAAAAAGCCCACTAAACACTCATGTAATTTAAATTTAGTTTTTCACTAGGTATCTTCTTTCAAAACTCTTGCACAATATTCTGGGCTCAAAATAGTTGCAGTGACTGGAAATCATCCAGAGAAGACAGCAATGCACATTCCCATTTGCTAGCTCGGTCTCATCTCTGTCACTTGAATGTCTCAGTAACTGCCAGGAGGGTGTGGGGAGGTCACTCCAGCAATTGACTGTTTCATCAATTATTACTTACCCATTTAAAAGCTGCTAGGACACTTGCACATATTTTCATTACACAACGGGCCTAAAACAAATCTCCCTGCACAACCTCAAGGTAGCAGGTAGAAATCTGTGCTCAAGACTCAAGATCGGTCCCTTGCCTTGGAGGTGACTTCAGTCTAATTTCATACAGACCACACAATCCTTTAGGAGATTTTTCTTCTTCCTCGTTGCATTCTGAGCTCCTTTCATAGGCCTAGCACAGAACTCTGTAAGGTATATGCCAGTTCAAAATACATTTATCCCAGCAAGATGCTTTAAGAAGATAATTGAAGATACATTTTCAAGATTACCAGTTCCATGACAGACATGAAAGAATCTAGATTTGTATTTATTTACCACAGATTCAGTAGCCACTCCTACTGCTAAAACATGCTTTGCAGCTATTTGGTTGAAAGCTGTGAGGTGGTATAAGTCCTGAAGAGGTGCCAAAACCAAAACCCACCAGCCTGTTAGACAGTCTCTTCCCCAGGTGAACAGGAAAAAGAAAAAAAGAGATTTTCCCTTTATGAGGTCAAACTACCAGATGTGGGATTGCTATCCAGAATCAAAACAACACCTACTGGAGCACCTCTCCTGTGAGGAAAGGCTGAGAGAATTGGGTTTGTGCAGCCTGGAAAACAAAAGGTTTCAAGGTGACCTAACTGTGGCCTTCCAGTACCTGAAGGGAACTGGAGAGGGACTTTTTACAGGAACATGTGGTGGTAGGACAAGGGGAATGGCTTCAGACTGAGGGTGTAGGTTTAGGTTAGATATGCACAGGATATTCTTTACTGTGAGGGTGGTGAGGCATTGAAACAAGTTGCCTTGAAAATCTGTGGATGCTCCATCCCTGGCAGCATTCAAGGCCAGGCTGGATGGAATTCTGAGCAACCCGGTCTGGTGAAAAGTGTCCCTGCCCATAGCAGGGGGTTGGAACAAGAGGTTCTCTAAGGTCCCTTCCAGCCCAAACCATTCTATGATTCCATGATATTTACTCTAATGCATACATAAGAAGTATCTGGAAAAAAAAGCCCTAATGGCACCAGTGGAACATATTAGAGAGCTTATCCTTCAGTGCACGTTTAAAACAGACTTCTTGGCAGCTTCCCAGAGACCCAAGAGTAAGCCTGCCATCTATGTCCTGAAATTACAAACTCATTCCATTTATGCAAGGATTTAAAAGAAAGGCTGAATCATAGATGTGCTCAGAAAGCACTCATCCAGCAGCACAGCTCAGTCACCTTTGGAAATATAGCCACAGTTTGTTGACTTGTCTGGGTAAACTGTCTGAAAAGTACCGGCAGGGACCCTAGATGACTTCAAAACTTGCAGAAATAAGCTCAGGTCCTGAGGGAATATTGCCAGAGGTAACATTGGAAACACTCAGGAAATTAATACTCCAACCCTCATTGGCATTACCAGGGGGTACTTCTTTCTTCAAGTACTTCTTTCTGTCTTGAAACACAGTTTCTGCCTTTAACCATGCAAAAAGGAAACAAGTGGTGACCTTATCTTATTTCTTCACTTGTTCCACTTGATGATCTCTGAAGTGTTCAATTCTGAAAATGACTATAATTTATTGTCATGGGTAATAGACATTCTAGGGTTTAATAGATGCCTTTAAAGTTGCCATCTAACTTAAAGACTAGAAAAGTTGTGTGGAAGACCCTTCTCCATGTCCCCAAGGAAACTGAGATACATTTGCAGCCTGTGTCAGTCTAGAATCCTCTATGCAAACACACCCACGTTTGTGCCAAAGAGCATTTCCCAGCACAACCCTGGTTTTCTCAGCAGATCTCCAGAAACCTTACAGGAGGAATAGGACTCCAACTTTATGCTTGATCTACATCTGATCTACTATATCTGCATCTCCAATCCTCAGTTTCGTATTTCTTTAGTAACTTTTTGTTATGTAGTTAGGAGATTGGAATATGCTGCACCATTTTCCTCTATTCCTTGGCTATCTCAGAAAACATCCCATTGCTTCATTTTTCTCCGAACAGTCTCAATACTTGGCCTCATTTCTTTGGATGCAGTGGTAGAGAAACTCTTTATCACCTAGGCCACCATATTTAAGTTCAGAACTAATGCAAACAGCCTGCTTGAGTCTTGAAAAAAAGATGGCACACAAACCCTCCCCTGTTCCTGCAGACCAGGAATGGAGTTCAAACCCCAGAAAGCAGTTTCTTCCACTCCTCTCCATGGAATGCCCAGATGAGGCAGCCCTTGGTCATACAATGATGTGCCTTTAAAACTCTGCAGTACCCTTATCCTCGGCTGCAGGACAGTGCACTGCTGCATTCCCAAGATGTAGGAACGGTTCCCTGTCCGACACCAATTCTGTTTCCCATTCTAGAAGTCCACCTCAAATCCAAGATTTGCAGCTTGACCAAACACTTTAGTGAGGGTGGGGAGATGAAGTAAAGAGGAACAGCTAGGGAAATCATATCAAATTATCAGACTCATGTTTCTTACATGCCAAAAGCTCCTATCTTTCCAGTTTCCATAAAGAGGCAAGCAGCTCCCCCAGAATTACTTTTCCAGTATGGGACACCAAAATTACTTGTGTTTAAATATATCAGACCTATTTTATTGCATCTCTCTATAAATATTTTTACAATTGAAGCCAGATTAAGCATCCTATCCTCCTTAGAAACACTCTGTGAAACAAGAAGTGTAAATGGTTAGAAGAAAACTGGCTCCTGGTATATTTTTTTTGCCTTTTTTTTTTTAAGAACAAGGTCACATCTCAGCAACTGAAAAGTAGCAGAGCTCCTTTCATCAAGTTTTTAACTAGAAAAATAGTATGCCCATTTCTTTGTAATACACCTCTGGGCTTTTTTATTATGACTTCATTTCCCCTTGTAATATTGGAACGTCTCTATAATTGTAAAAGTGTAATAGAATCTAATAGAATTTCATTTGGAACTCTGAATGGTCTATGCCATCTCTGCTCATTTTGAGTAAAATAATGATTTTTAATGTCCACACATGGCTTCCCATGACCTTATTCAATCTTTGGGTTGATCAGGAAATATATTGATTCAATTACATACTGATGACAAATGAACTAAAAGAAAGAGGAAAAAAAGGTCAGCATATATTTGAAAATGTAAATCTTAGCAATGTCTTTTGGGTTTGCCCAAAAAAAAAAAAAGTCATTTCAAAATGCCATTTGTGGCTAATAGTGTGGAGTTCCAGTTCCTATCTATGAGCAGCAAAAAAATCATTAAAGTGTAAGAAACAGACTCCCCCCTTTTTCACTGTTCCAAAATCCTCTTTCCTTTAGAGGTTTGCATGGAATGACCTCCTTTGGCCAGAAGATCCTTTTCCCCCTAACTTTATGGAAAGAAGTCTTTGGTTAATAAGCACACACATTTCCCCCTGATACACTAATTTTTCTTTTCTTCCTTCTCCTCCATTTTAATTTTGTTTTCTTCACGAAACAATTACCAGCACAAACATTCCATCACCACCACTTCCCTGCCCCCACTGCTTTCATTATGATCACACCTTTATCCCCTGATCTTCCATCTCAGCCCTGTAAAATGCCAGGTGGGATGGTGTGCAGCAGTGGAGTGGTTCCGTCTAATAAGCTGTAAGTGTCCATTTGTACTGTTGCAGCACTTGACAGCATCTCACAGCAAAAACCTTCTTAATCTACGCTGAAACTCCATCTCTGCCCTGTGAAGCTGGGCTCTGAGCCTTAAAACCAAAACATTTAATTGCTAAGAAGCAGTAAGACACGAATAGAAATAAAGAGCAGCCACTAACTAAAGCAGTCACCGTGTCATTAGATTATTTGGTAATGTGGATTTCACAGGGCACCAACCCATCCCTGGCTTTGGATTAACAGTTCAGCTGGTTTCATTACCTTGTTGGGATTTTTCTTTTAGGAATGAACTATAGGACTGTGGAAAAGCTTCCAGCTGACAGCTACCCAGTCCAACATCTGCATATCCACCAGTGCAGGCACACATGGCAGGCCTGAAAAGGTCCCTAAACCAAATCTGTGAGTCCCCTCCATATGTGACAGTAATTTGCAGATTTGCTATGAAAAAAAATGGGAACAGCAATTGGACCATGACTTATCTTTGTGCATTTCACCAAAGAGAGTTTTTGGGGAGGACGTAAGGAAGTTTCAAACTATCCTAAGACTGGCACAAGGCCGTGGCACTCGCTTCCTTTGTGAGCCCCTTGGGATCAGACCCCAGCCTTTAATGAAGGGAATGGCAAATTTGGGAACTGACCTGTCATCTCAGCTATGGAGGCTTTAGCCACACTCTCTGCAGACACATCTTGGGGTTTAAATATTCAGCTCTATCATCAGGACACACGTGAGTGCTTTTAGACACAAAAGCGGAGAGCTGAGCGTCTGAAAAACAGGATCCGGACACTCCACGAAGGTCATGGCATCAGAAACAAGCTTTGGCCCACAGCAGCACATTTTGTAAACTCAAACTTTGTAGAAAACTGCATGTGCTGGAAATGATCTGTCAGGTATTCATTTTGCAGAGCACGACACATACATGAGGAAAGTATCTAGACACATGTGTGGCAAAATTAATTCAAATGTGTTATAACAAGATTTCTCAGTAATTTTTTTTCATATTTAGTCAAAGATAAAAACAGGTACCACATAACATAAATTTCACTTTAGGAATTTAAATCGCAAATATTAATTTTTTTTTTTTCAAAACAGCTTTTGTTTGCATACTCAAAGGGAGAAAGGTTAAAACGAAAAATTGTTTGTTTCCCAATCTTTACTCATTTAGGGCAAAATTACCATGGGAAACATTTAGATGGGTAGGCTGTTTTGCTGTTACTGTTCAGTGGAAAATACGGTTCATTCACAATAATCTCTTGAAAACACAGGCACGCAATAACACCTCCAATCTGCAGCATTTTTTGATTGAATGAAACATTGTTGGAGGATTAGTTTGTCTGCAGTGGAGTGCTGCTTTATGTTACTAGTCTTTGGAGTGCTGACTCTGGAGTATTAAAGTCCCTACAGGCTTTTTGGACAAAATTGTCAATCTTCTGGGAAATGAACATAAATTATACATCTTATTTTCTGCAAGCAGCAAGATGGCTCAGTTAAAAAAATTAATTAAATACTGCCTTTTTTTTCAGTGTCATAAAGTGACACAATGGATGGTTCCATGGAAGCATTGAAAAAGTATAGTTAAGGATCTCCTCCCAGACCTCTAAGACAACTGAAATTCAGAGTAAGTCCACCTTTCTGAGCTAGGTATGGCAGTAAAATATGGTAAAATTCCTGCAGCTGCTGTGGGAAATTATGAGAAGCAAAGGCAGCATGGTTATACCTGCTTCTTTTTGTCTACCAATTCTTCTGGTTTCCAAAACAAGTTGAATACTACTACTAACCTAAGCATAATATTCTACAAAATATGTAAACATTAACATCAAGACAAAGGAAAGCCAGATTTTAACATTTTGTACATAACTGTAGTATTCAATATAAGGAAGTAAATACCCATTTTCACTGAAGTCTGGCAGAATAATGCAGGCTCCTAGCAGACTAACCAGACTTCTTCACAAGTCAGCCACCATAAAGAATTGTGCCTTGTCCTACTTTTCAGCAAACATTTAATGGCAAAGTGTGGTAGTGAGATCTCATATTACTACAACCTCATTAATTTCACAATACATACTGAAGAACATTTGCTAGCGTACTCTGAAGTATTTTTCTACATTATTTAAGCTAAACTACACTTGTCAAACAAATGACTAAATTACATTTTGTGATGCAAAACCCTAGATTTTTCACTCCTGGTACTGTTTCTCAGCTTCCTAATTGCCCAAACTAAAAATTAGCCTGGATTTTTTTTGTACCTACCACACTCCGAGCAGTACAGCCCTGAGCTGATGCCTGGCTGTTTTGCATATCTGCAAGGTTCAGGTGAACACTGAATTAAAGCATGGGTTGTTCAGCCTAAGTAATGCCTGCCCAGTCAGACTTGTGAAGATCAGCTCCTTGTCCTATGATACCAATAGCTCTAATGGAAATATTAATATTGACAGGAGATACCTTGGTTTCATTAGTGACCCTCCAGAGCTGCACCTCACCAGTTCTTTATCTTTCTGCTGTGACACTAAAGGAAAGGCTGTGCTGTCCCTTCTTTGCAAAGTGGTGGAGGCCTTCTGCAAAAGTAGCTTCACCACAGCATCTTTGTGTTGTGAAAACCTTGCTCCACAACCTTTGTTATTGGGATGCTAAAATACAGCTAGAAGTGACAAGCAAGACAGCTGAACCGCCAGAATCATAATTTCTAAGACATCACCACAGCCAAAGCATTCACCATTGCCACATCCTTAACCTGCTGTATTAAATCATAACAAAAATATTTACATTAAGCTTCACTGGTCCCAAATTATCTTTAATAACTTGATCATTCAGTTGAGGCACAGAGGAACCCACACCTACACTACAGATATATCTTCTAATGAAGGGGGAATGAAAGAACTTGTTTGCTTTGTCACTTGGGGTACAGATTGAAAATGTTTTAAATTAACATCATTTAGAAGAATTGAGGCCATAGGTTATTAAATATCAGCTTTGTGCCAGCAAAATTAAATACACTAATTTATTTTATAACACTTTGAAGTATTATATGGCATTTTATTTCCTGATAACCTTTCAATGTCTAACCCCATTTAATTTACATACATAGTTAGCAGCTCATTAACAGCTCATTAGAAACACCAGGAAAAACATGCAACAATAACAAATTCGGTGCAGCAGAGGGGACCAAAATTCTATTTGGGAAATTATACAGAAATTTCTGCTTCCAAATGACAAATCTGTGGTATTTTGCCAGCACTAGGCCTGCAGGGCTCACAGTTATTACATGAAAATAGTAAAAATAACTCAATTTCTATAGCTGACTCGTCTTGTATTTATTTAGACAATACTAGAGGGCAATGTGCTGAGAGGATCACGTGGTACAAGGCAGGGAAGATGCAACATAATGTAAATACTGCCACAGGTAAGTGCTGCATTAAACACTGTGACCTGGCAGTGCATTCAGGATGATGTTCTCTTTTCAGAAACCAGGCTTTTCTGAATTTCTCCTCTTTTTAAATTTTCCAATCAAAGCAAACATGCACAGTCTGAGTCCACCCAGGTGACAAAGACGGGTGTCCAGACTGGATCCCAGCTGCACAGCCCAGCGAGCTACTTCCATCAGGGAGGGGAGCAGAGACTGGGGACAGCACAGACATCTTTCCTTGGGCACACCTTCTGGCAAACACCAAGTCAGAAATTTTCCAGGAGGGATTACTGTACATGCAGGCTGTGGTGGTGCACAGTGACTAAATGGACCTGTCTTTCATGCCTCCCTCTAATCCTTGGCACAGTCTCTGTTTACACAGGGAGAATAAGGATGCTGACGGCTATCATAAAGCACTCCTGGATCCACGGAGGGAAACTTATGAAATATTGTCATCACCTCCTCATAGGACTTTGGAGGGATCATAGAAATGAGTACTGCCAGGGAACACAGTGCACGTTGGAGCTGGAGTATGGCAGCACAGCACAAATCTCACCAATAAATCTCAGATACAATATCAAACTAGTGACACCCAAAGAGTTGATTTAAGGGAACCTGGAGGTAAATGGGTCACAGAGCCCCAGGTTTCCACATTAGAAAATAATACACATGTATTTCCAAAAAGGAACTTAATTTCCAAATGCCAGACTCTGCCAGGTTCTCTGAGCTCTCAGGAATTCACCTGCTAATGTACTGAAGAGGGTGGAACATACTTTAAATTTGAGGGTGGCCCTCTCCAATTCCTTCTGCTGCTCTTCCAGCTCTCCTGAAAGAGATCTCAGTTTTCTCTTGGCTCTTGCTCATTCTCAGCATAATCCTTCTACTCTCTTTTCCATATAATCTTCTTTTCCATTACACTGAAGTTTTTACCATTCCATAAAGTTTTGTTCCTGCCTCACAGCCCTCTTGCTCCCACTGCTCCCAGATTTTGGAAGAGAAAATAGGTTTTACTCATCCATTGTGTCACTCCTGAATCTTTCCTTCTGCTTTATTTTAAACAGTCATTTCCTCATATCTAGATTGTCTACCTATTGATAAGGTGCTTGAAAATAGTCTCACTCACATACCTCCCCAGTATCATTCCTCCATTTTCCAATTGGCTGTATTCAAAGTTTAAGAAAACTTACTGCTATCACTGCCTTCTCCAGTGGGCAGCCAACCACAGGGACCTCTTCACATTTTACCAAACGAACACATCTCTTTTTTTCTTTCCCCTCCTTCCTGATGTCTCTATTCTCAAGGATATTTTCCAGTTAATTCAAACTATTTCTGAAAACCAAACCCAGCAGACCCACACACAGAAAATGAATCCATACCTACTTTACAGTAAGCTCATGGCACGGGGATGTAAAGATAACTAAACTGGGGTACCACCATCATATGCAAGTAAGTGTGTTCATGTATGTGTTTATGTCTGTACCTCATGGCCAACTTCCATCCTCCTGAGTTCCAGCCTACCTGCCGTGTCCCACAGTGATACCTCCTAGGTGATTTTCTTCTTCCAGTCACCCACCATACAGCTTTAATTATAAGCAAAACTTAATAAAGCTATCAGACTTGGACATTTCTAAGTTGAAATTACTTGTCATATAACTTTGCCTTCCTGCACCACTCCCTGACGGCATCTCTCCGAAGGTAAGCTTCCCACCCAAGCTCAAGCTCGGGGCCCGCGCCCAGTTTGCGGCTTCCTCCGCGGGCGGCTCCGCATCCCCGGGGCGGCTCCGCATCCCCGGTGCGGCTCCGCATCCCCGGTGCGCTGCTGCCACCTGGTGCCGCGCCACCACCGCACGGGCCCGGACCCGCTGGGAATCGCCGCTCGCCCTCGGGGGCAGCTCCACAGGACTTTGGGTGCGGGTTCCGGCAGCTCCGCGAGGCCCCGCGCAGCCCGAGGGACCGGGACCCATCCCCGACGTCCCGGAGGAGTGGGACCCATCCCTCCCCTGCTCACAGCCGCACCGCAGCCGTCCGCGTTTGCCGCACGCTCTCCGCAGCAATTCGAGTTCCAAGCTGCAGCAGATAGGGTAGAATAATGGTGAAAATAAAAGAGTTACTAAATCTTCCCAGAGCGTACTCGCCAAATGGGAAGTGTTGGCTTACAAGTAGCGGGAGGAAGTCTCAAAGGAAAATGTAGTTACGAACCCTGAATCTGGTAGGTTTAACTCTTTATAAACCCTGGGTGGCTCTTTCAAGTATCAGGTAGGTAGGTGTCCCTGGCCAGTAAAATCACATTTATTAAAAACAGCTGTTGGTTCGTTCGCTGATGACTTCTCATTTCCAATTAGTCTAAAAGTCTATACATGCTCTTAAAATTATTGTAGTTCCAAACTTGAATCTGCAAGGAAACTTCTCCAGAGAGCAGGGGGGTTTAATTTTAGGTCACTTATTTTTAAGCAGTAGATAACAGAATGAAGTAGATGATAACCACCTCTCTGTGGATTCTCCCACTACGATAGCAATTAAGAAGATATTTCTTACAGATTTGTGTAATTAAGTGGCATCTTAACCAAGTTGTAAATGCTGAAAACTAAAGTTGCAATAGAAATTATGCTTTGTTATTTAACCAATTGCTACATTACTACTCAGTGTTTACCACTCTAGATCCTCCTCTTCTACATGTCAAGATCCTTCTCATCCTAAAAACCTAATAGTATCTAAGCATAACTGCTTTTTAATGAGCTCCCAGTGGATCATACACGAGGCCTTTATGACATCTGTACTCCAGTTTTTCTCTAGTCTGTCAAATGATGAAACAATTTTTAGAAATCTGACAATTTTAAGTTTTCTACTTCAACCTTATATTAATGGCATCTCTTTTGCAGCAGAAAAGAAGTAGAGTGGTTCCCATAGACAACATATAAAAGAAGAATTAGAATAAATCTATGCTGTAGCAGAAGAAGACAACAAGGAAAGAAATTGAATTAACTGAACTTTAGGCACATCCTATAATATAATAAAGCAGATTTATTATAACAGTGGCCTTGCAGCTCCCACACAGTGGAAATGATGTGAGTGGAAGGCTCCAAGATCCCTCTGTGTGTCACACTGCACTGTGCTGTGCTCACACACAGTATTTTGTGCATGTCCATGAACAAAAACATAATACAAATGTACAAATGTAACTCTAGGAATGAAGTTTTCTCTGTGTTTTTTCTCAAGTAACTTCCTCTATGTACTTAAATACTTGATATTCTTGAAAGTCCCTAGATATCACAAGTTCAGCTCATATAGAGACTTTGATCCTTTGATTCCATCAACCTATATTTTCCTTCCATTTCAGCAACTGCTTAGAGTGTTTAAGTGAGGTGTTTAAATGAAGCACGCTCTCAGCTGGTAAGAGACACTTCTAACACCCTGAAACAGGACACCAGGAGAAGTCATATTTCTTGGATCAGAATGGCCCCAAACTATTATTGTGGATCTTTTCTAGGCTTGCACTGACTTAAATCACACCTGAACTCAAAATGGACTGGGAGAAAAGCAAGTGAGACTGACTTACATCTCTGAAATTATAACGTACTCATCAAAGTCAGAACATGATGTTTTCCAAGAAAATTTAGGATCATTTCTACAGCACATCACTTAATAGTACAATGAAAGGGGTGGAGGGAAATGCAAATGTGATTTCAGGCATAATACAGAGGGGAATAATTTCAATTGGGCTGGGCATAGATGCACACACTGGTGGTGAAACGACACTGGGTGACTGCCTTCCCATTACAAAATACACACTGTGATTATTGCTCACTGGTATGCAGCAAAATGTGGCTAAAAATGTGCCATACCACAGGACAAAAGTGCAGCACAGAGGTGGCTGGGATAAGATGTCAAGAATCCTGAGGAATAGAGAGATTTAGCACAACAGAGATAAGAAAGGACTAATCATCCAGGCATATGAGATCATCATAATTTTAATCTTCTATACCAAAGCACTTGAAAAAAAATGAAGCATGCAGATGTGAGTGCTTGGAAAATAAGAGCCTCCCTTTTAAAACTATCGATCTGAAGTGCACACAGAAATGAGATACAGTGGGGATCAGATACGCACCGAATTTGGTCCTCGTTCCCTGTTGCATATTTGTTAAGAGATTTCTTTTCATTACTTTTTAATTCATTATTGTAAGTGTAATCTCAGTCAAGTCAAATCACTTCATTAATTAAAAGGGATTGAAAAGGTCCTTAGCTCCCGGACTGCACAAAGGCCCAGAAGCTCAGGCCCGTTTACAGGAGGTCGTATTTCATTTGCTGCCTGTGTCAAACCAGAGCCCACCGGGCCTCCACCGGGCCCCAGAGAGAAGCCAATCAATGTCTGCTCGCTAAAGCCCCTCGCACGAATCCATTTAAGCAACGTGGATGCTTCCTGTTGAAAAAAAGAAATGGTCTCTTGGTATCTCTGATAGAAATTAGCCATGAATTAAGAGAAGCACAGTTGTTTTGGAAGAAAGCCAGGACCAGAATTAATAGGCCATCTGAGCCTCTTGAGTGTTGAATCCCATTTGTTAGCAATTCTTTATGAAAAGCTTCCCCTCCCTACACCAGTTCTGACCAAACTCTGTACGCTGTCTCCTGAAACTAGTTACATTTTAACCAGCTGGGAAAATATCAAAGAACATCGTCTTTTGTCAAACACAATTTTAGAAACTTGCTCCGTATTTGTACTACAATTACCCATTTTCCCTCTCTTTCCTTGAAAATACAGTTTTCCTTATGACTCATCATCTCTCCCTGCTTAGATGTAGCAGGAACACTGACACAGATGGAGTTGCACTAGTCACGAGTTTGGCTCAATATAATTTCAGTAATTTTGGCAGAATCTTGTAAAGGCTTTCACTGTACATTTAATTACTATTATACTCTGTGAATGGAATAATCCATCTTGTTGCCAGTCGTCCTAGCCTCAAAAGCTTTGCATATAAGTTTAGTAGCAATGAAATTAAAGAGCTTTTAGAAGTCTCATTTTAGACTCCCATTTTTACAATAGACAATTCAGTTCAAGTCTGGTTTCCCAAAATTAGTTGAATCTTCTCCAATTTTTGGTGTCTGGGCATAAGAATTGCAGGGCGGGGGGTGGGAGGCTTGTTTGTTTGTTTTCTTCCCAGAACTTGACTTCAAATTCTGGACTAATTACCAAAACTTTTAGGTTTTACAGAAAACTGAGTGTCTATATTTTTCAGAAGAGCTTGTGAGGACACCTCAGAAGTTCATTACTGACAGCTAGCATTCTCAATCCTCAAGTGAAGCTGTGTGACCTGGAAGCAGGGAATGGTGTGCCAGTGGAACCCTCAGCCTCCCTGTCCACTCACACAGAAAAAGAAACCAAACAAATACCAAACCAAATCTAACAACTCATCTATGTTCTCTTCAGCCACCTGGTTTCTTTCAGAATTTTGCTCTACTTACCTGGGGTATCACATTTCCCTTTTCAGACTGCAATATTTACTGGGGCCTGCCTTTTTTCATTCTACTCATACCATCCCTGGAGCAATAAGACATTAATCCAGGTTGATGTTTTGTGTGCTCAGGCTATGCAAATCAATAATTTGATAATAATATTTATAAGCATATAATTGGGTCTGTGATTAGTTTTAGAATCATCAGCTAGCTCTAAGGATCTCGCTTGGTCATAGTGAATAGCTGGAGCAGTAAATGGGTTTTTAATCATTTTTTCAGAATATGTTGATTTTGGTTATAGGGAAGGTTAAACCTGACCTTTATTAGTTTCTCTCCTGTAGAGAAGTAGGCAGTTTTACAGCTATTTCTCTCCTTCAGACACATCCACCCCATGAACTTGCAGGACAGAGGACATAATTTGTGTAATTTAATTTTTAATTGTGACTGGGAAGAATTTTCCGGTTTCTCTAAACAGAACCAGCCAAGTGATTATTTGGCTATTCCCTGACTTCTCATTTGTTCTCATTATTTTCAAAGGCCTTTTTTTTAATTGATTATGTTTTGAAGAAGAAATAGCAGAATTTTAACAAATGTCCCTGCCAGTCTTAATTCTAATTGCAGTATCATTTCATCATTTAGTAAGTCTTGGCAAAAATACTCCACACATTAGAGCACACAGAAGAATCTTGTAAACAACTAGTCTGCCAGGCATCAGGTCTAATTCTTTTTCACTTGATTTGCATTGTCTGATTTCATTATCAGTCAGAAGATACCCATTTCTAAAACAGTCCACCATATTAATGTTCTTTTTCTCTGAAGCAGACCTTAGTATTTAATCACTGATCTGTTCACATATTTGTTACAAAAAGAAAAGCACAGAATAATTTACTAAACACTTAAAGAGAAAGAAAAAATTCCTCTATTGTCTGTCGTTATAGTTTTTAAGCTATTTCAAGATTTTAACTGCCACTGTAGAACAAGGCAATGGACGCAATCACTTGGAAACTTTGAATAAATTTCTACAATTCAAAGCATATTTTGCTAGTGGACATGGAGCATCATGAAGACAACTATCCCACACACCTTTAGTTAATGAAACAGAGTAACATCTTCATTACATGGCCAAATATTGATCAAGTCCTAAATGCTGCCACAACTGCCTGACCACATTTTATATCACATAAGGTACAAACAAACCCAAGCCTTCTCAAAATCTCTTTCTCATGCCACTGAAACCTCTTCAAAGATGCAGTGACTACTCTTGCTCTGAGGACACGGGACAGGGTCTGAGATTTTTTAAACATCAGGTTGACACAGGATAGGAAACAAAGGTGTGGAAGTGGGAGGAGAATCGTGTGCAGCAGCAGCAGGACTCCCACCAAGAATTGGACCAGCTCAGCCAAATGCCTGTTCTCATCTTTACTCATCAGAAAAGAGGCAAGGAAAAATGCACTCAGCGCAGCTGCACCAGTATTGGAAGACAGGTGCAAAGAGGAGTCCTTAGAGATAAATGGAGACAGAAGTTTGCTGTAGAATAAAAGTGATTTAATCACAATTATTTCTCAGAGCTCAACTGAAGACAAATAAAAGAACTTCTGGCATAAAGTGAACCGTGAAGGTTTCATGACTGCTATTGCAATTTGAGGCCACAGAACAAAAAAGCAGAAGTAAGGATTTGCCTGGTTACAAGCTGTGAGGAATCTAGAAGAGAGATCAGCTTTTAGGTTTCCCAAGTGCTGCTCCTCCTGCATGTTTGTCTCCATTGCAATGCCTGGTGGGTCCTCTCAGCTTTGCAGCTCAGTGAAACTAATGTTCACAGAGCACAAACAATTTTGCAATTTCTCTGAAACACTTTGTTCTGACCAAATGCCTTGATTTGCTTCTATGAGCCCCCTGCCAGGACACAAGGAACCCACTATTCTCTCTGCTAAATGTCCACTCACAATCCCAGTTTCTGCCCCATAAGCACCGGTCCCAGCCTGACACCTCTCTAGAGGCTGCAAAGTACTCTATGTTTGGACAGTTTGTCTGGTTTCTCTCATGGTCTCAAGCTGATTCTTTTCAAAGGTCTATTTTTTGAGTTTGCTGATCTTCCCCTCTTTTTTGCCTCCTCCCAAGAGAATTCAAGGGGATTAATTGATTTGAAAAGGTGCTGATGCCATTAATATGGCTATTATTTCTAGAGTGGCTCTGAGGACAGCACAGGTAAGGGTGGCAGGAATAAATAGGAGCCTAGCAGCATAGTTTTGGAGACACCAAAAGTACCAAAATGCCTTAGAAGCCCCACTCCCAGCTCTGCCTTCAGAATATTTACTACATGCTTCCACATTAAAGATAAAGCAGAAGGGATGGCAGAAAAAATGTCTCTCCTTAGTGGTCAAAAGTGTTACAGAAAGTAAAGATATTTCATGACACAACCGAGCAGAAACTCCAGCCTGCCTTCATGTGGCCATAATCCTCTGGAGGGGAAGTAGCACACAACATGCACACAGCAAGTTACTGAAGCATAGTATTTAAAGTATTTTGATTTTAAGCCACCTTTTTTTTTTTAGCCAAATACAAAGCAAGTCTGAAAGCGAATAAGAGGCTAAGCTAGTAAATGGACTGAAGAATATTCCTGAAGCCTATAGAGACTCCCCAGATTTCAGTTTTGTGTCTGTTAACAGGTACAAAGGGTAGAAATATTTCATTTCATCTTTTTCAGAAGTAGAATTCAGGTAGATACAGAACAGTCTCCACTTCCTTAGCCATATCAAAGGCATCCCCAGAAAAGGTTTTTTAGCTTTTTGTACTTTTCCTTTCAACAAAGCTGAAACATTAGAGCCTTCAGTTGGATACTATCTTTCCTGACAATTTATGCTGTGCTGAGGACAAAGCAGAAGAGCCCCTTGAGCAACTGAATTTTTGCATACATGCTTTAGAGCCTGTAAATCCTGCTTTCAGTCAGATCCTTCTTAAACCATGAGTGCAGACAAAACTTTAGAACTTGTATTACCATCACTCAAGGACACAGTGTGATAGCAAACATCATAGCTGTAGCTGTGAGGGACCTGTACAACACAGGAAAGCCAGAAAATTAATTTATTCTTCCTGCAATAAGCAGCACAACACTTCCACTCTCTGCAGACAAGCAGTGCTGGAAACAGGAGGTCACATAATGTTCCCAAACATTTGTATCCTGCTCATTTAGGTCATGTACCAAACAAGTTCCTCCTAGATGTTATAAAGACTCTTCATTACATGATGAGGATTACATGGCAGACTGGTCTTGGTGTGTGGTAGGGCACTAGTAATGCTTGTTCTCAAGAAATATCTAACTTAATATTTTGAAGCCACTGTGCCTGTAACATCTTAATTCAAAATTTATTGGTAGAACATGAGGTGTGAGAGAATATGTGTGTAAAAAAAGCTACACAGAAAAACTAAGGATTGCTTCCTTAGGAAATAGAGAGTGGCAGTGCAGCTGCCACCAGGTCCTGCTAAGTGGCTTCCTAAACATCTCAGCTTTACATCTTCAAAAGGTGTCACACACACACCTTGCCATCTTTCTGATGATTGGAGTTTAGCACCTTGACTTCAGCAGTGTTTCTGTCAGCCCCAGCAAATCAGGGAGAGCTTTGTCAGCTGCAAAGGAGAGGGGAGCTCTTCAGAGGAAGAGGAGCTGTCTGCTATTCTAAATGACACAGTGAAAGCAATTATCACATGAAGGCCGACCCAAGCAGGAGTCTGCTCAAATTTCCTTTGAATATCTCTCTCAAACAACTACACTTTATGCTGGCCTGTGCTAAAACAACCGCACCAAATTATACAAACAGAATCACCTTCTGTTTGATTGTCATTGAAGAAGAAAGTCTTGGACCACGTGGCATTTACAGCCACTTCAAGGTCCCTTTATACTCCCAGGGTGGTTAAACAGATCTTGATGCACGTGTGAAGTGTGAACCCTTCATTAATAAGGGAGTGTGGTCCACGGCAGTCCAAGTCAAAGATCCACAATTTTGGGGGGCACTTTTACCACTGGAGTCAGACTAAAGTACCAGTTCAGCAAGACATTGGGGAAGTACAGAAGCTCCATTCTGTCACTGTTCAGCAAAACACTTAAACTAGTTCTTCCCAGAGTGCCCAAACTGCAAATGTGTCCTGCTCAGGTGCCAAAAATGCAAGCTTCCCTACATTATCACCTAAGATGCTGTTCAGGTTCACTGGGAAACCAAAATAGTTGCAACGAACAGCTAAAAAGCAATTTTTCTTCTCATTAGCTTCCTTTCCCCCCCATTCTCCTTATGTTTCTTTGTTTCTTTCTCCTTCATGCTATAGCAAACTTTGGCAGCGCTGCAGAATGCTGATGAGACACATGCTTACTGTGTGAAATCCCAACAGCTATTTTTGGCCAATACCTGGCATGAATTGCCTCCTCTTTGAGGACTAAGGGAGTTTGCTTATCAGGCTCTCCTGAAAAGTTTAATGCTTCCTTATGACTCACCAAAAGGCTGGTAAGTTTAACAAAACCAATGTCACATTATTGACAAACTCCAGCAACCCTTTGAGCATTCCTAACAGGAGGGTGCCTCTTCCTTTGAGAACAAAAAAAAACCATAACAAAAAGCGGTTTTTTTCCATCTCTAAAAACAAGACCAACACTGTATATGTAAAATGCTTGTTCATATACTCTGTCACAGTTTTCTCCTCTGTTGGTGAAGTGTAGCCTTATCACAAAAGACAATTATATAGTCTTCCCAAGACAGTCTTTTCCAAGGTCTGTCAATGCTGACTTGTCACAATCCTGCCTTGAGAAACTCCCGTCCCCAATGGCCTCCTGTCCCCTGTGAGAAAACATCCAAGAACACCCCAAACTGAAGACTTGAAATATATTTCTTGGAATCATTTAGATTGGAAAAAACCCTTAGGATGATTAAGCCCAGCCATAAAAGCATGTTGATCTCTTATGGTAAAGAACTAATTCCACAACTTTTCAGGCCTCCTTATGTCTGAAGGTTTACAAACCACAATTTCAAACACACTCCTGCTACTTCTGAACACCAATGCTCAGGTATTTCTTTTTTTTATTCCATCATTTACCTAAAGAGATGATTCAGGAAGTATTAGACTTAAGCAGTGACTGCATTTTTATGCCTCCCCATCTCCAATTCATATTCAAAAGAGGAAAGAAGTGGAACCACTGGCAAATAAGGTGTGTTGAAGGTATAATTTACCACAAAGTTGAAGGTTCCTATCTAACCCTTTGTGATCACTAAACTACCCTTTCTAAATAGAACTTTAGAGAGAAAAAAAAAAATCGAGGAACAATTCGAAGGCGGTTTCTAGAGACAGAAAAAGAAGCCAGGTTCCATTTGTTCGTCTAAAAAAAGGCTTCTATCCCTTTCCTCCTGGCCTTGAAAAGCTTCTTGATATCCCATTCACTTCTTTGACATCTGAACCAAGTCCCCCAGACTACGCCCACCACAGGAAGAGGTTTCACTGCTGAGAGCTCGGATCAGGATGGATCAGGACAGTTTCTCTGTTTTGCTTTGTTAACATGATAAAACACAGTGTTTTAACAGAGGGAACAGTCAGCAGGAGGATGTGCTTCATCCTCCAGCCACCTCATTTCATGAAGTTTAGTCAGCAGCAGTATCAGAGCCATTTTAATTAAATAGGTCACTAAAGGATCTTCCTTTTACCTTGAAAAAGATGTGGTCAGGACTTTACCTGAGCTGAAAGGTTTGAATTTCATTTGGACTTTAAAGTGGGTTGTATTTTTTTTCCCATTCAAATACAACTAGCATCTGTTTTTTCAGCACATCAATACAGCTATTTGCATAAAGTATTGATTAGGAGTCATTATAATCACAAAATGTTAATTACACCAATTAATTCCCAATCTGTTTGTACCTTAGACTTTTTTGTGTTCTGCACAGAAGGTTAAAGCAAGAGTGAATCAGTCTTAGCTTTTCTCTGGGGACAACTTTTTATACATCCTGTAAATACCAACTTTTCTGTATGAACAGCCTTTCTCTCTGGGTTGTTTCATAATTCTCCATGTTATTTCAAACTCTTGGTTACTCAACACAAAACAGGTTCCTTGCAGTCATCATAATTAGTCTGTGGGTTTGTAAATAACAGAGAGCAGGAAAATGTTCTGATGTGCTCAAGCTACCAGATGAAGGACGTCATTTCTGTGGGACTGGTACAAACAGAGAGTGCAGAGCAGCTCTGAAAAGTCAGATCTTAATGTTATTGATCTGATCCCATTCCCCGCCTTCCCTTCCACAGAAAATTTTATGTAATCAATTTGTGGAGACACCTTGATTCCTGCGACATCATTTGTCTTGCTCCCAGGGATGGCTGTATCATGTTTACTTTAAATACTTCAACCCAATCCCATCACAGAACTTTTGAGGGTGTAAGCAGGCCCCTTACTTTTATTTTCCAAGAAAAACAGAACAACTGTCATGTCCATATTTTCACCTGTTCCTTCTCATCTCCCTCTAACCAACGAACCAACTTGATTTCCCCCTTAACCTGTGA
The DNA here is from genome assembly GCA_013398075.1 of Notiomystis cincta. NCBI lineage: Eukaryota > Metazoa > Chordata > Aves > Passeriformes > Notiomystidae > Notiomystis > Notiomystis cincta. Next base: position 59,101 of record VZRX01018656.1, on the reverse strand, counting down.
AAAACCTCTAAAAACAAACAAAACAAAGGCAAAAAAAAAAATCCTTTCTCTACTCACTGCCACATCTGCTTCACTAAAACTGCCTTTGGCTTGAGATGTGTGAAGGGAAAGACAATCTAGGTTGTTTGTATATAACCAAGCCATTGCTCTCAGTTGACCATACTGATAAGTGGGAAGAGAATTTTGCATTCTCTTTGCGCTGTTAAGTACAACAAAGTTCGCATCAATGTAATAATGTCAGATCCACAAAGTATGTGCAATGAAGGAAATTATATGTATTGAAACCTATTCATTGCCTAAGAAAAAAATTACTTTTCACTATACAGATATAACCAAGAGCTGCATGAAAAGAATGTGCATTCACTGGAGGCAGATTTTAAGTTACAATGGTACTTCTTATGACATGAAAGTTGGTGCCATGTGGGCACAGACAATGAGTCCACTTTCCCATCCCTTTGCTCAAGCTGCCAGTAAAGAATTATTACATTTTTACAAAAGATTCCTTGGATCGAAGTACTTGGCGTGGAGTATCTAAAGCAGCAGGATAAAGCTCTGTTTTAAGTGATGATATTGCCTCAAATTAAAACAATGGGCTGACTGCTGAACCGTTCGGTCCTGATGGCTGCAGTGCATGGTTTCAAACAGAGATTATGTCCAGGTGTTCAAAGACTTGGCCACCACCTGAAAACCACTTCAGTGTAATGTGACAGCCACCTCTAAATCCTGTTATAAAATGCACCCAGAGATCAGCTCATGGAGGGTGACTTTCCTGTATCAAGACTGCAGAATTTAGAATAAAAAACTTTAGAGTTTCACTGAGCACTTTACTTCTCCACCAGAAACTAAGTTAGTATTGGTCAGCTCCATACAGCATATCCACCATTTTAGCAAGACTCATTCCTGATCCCTCAAGCCTTTTTCACATTTAGCCCAGATATTTGGGGTCTGTACAGGTAATTCTCTGCTTTTAGCCAGAATAAGAAACCGCGAAGTTTAGAGAAAAACATTGAAATGAAAGGCAGCCACTGAAGATTCCCAAGACCCACAGATAACTTACCTAAACTCAGACTGAACACCTCTGATTTCCCACATATTGGTGAAATAGAGAAAATGTCAACATGAGAGATATTCCTTGAGCTTAACAGAACCTTCTGAGATAATCAAAACATTGTAAAATTAAATCTACTGAGGAATAGTTTGGACTCTGTGCTTGTGTAACAGAAAGAAGTCATGGGTCAAATACTCAACAAAGTTATGTAATAACAGAACACATGTAAAAGTTCACACGACAAAGAAAGATTGAGGACAAAGTAGACAAGACATCAGTAGAACATCCTCCTGTCCATATGGCTGGTACAGAAGGTAAAAGTAGTTTCTATGGGTGTCAAGTTCAAAGAGCTTTTTGGGTTTGTTTTTAAGCCCAGAAACAGATTAGCAATGTCTTTTGTATAAAATCACAGGGTCCTGTCCTAAACTTTGGAAAGCTGGCTCCACACTAAGCTGATCAGCATTTCCAAGTAAAATTATCTACTGTAAACTATGCATGGTAAAAGCCATTAAAAAAACAGGGCATGCAAACTGCAAAATGCTGGAACTCAGAACTTCCTGACAGTTGTAGCTTCTGTAGTAGGCCACAGAATTTTAACAGCTAGAAAAGTATGATTTTAGGGTGGTTGTTTTTCTTAAGGTAAAAATATCTTTGGAGACCACTTTATTATAATTACAGGTGTAAGGCAATGATCTTTGATATTTAAAAGATATTTTTTAAAAACCCATCACACACCCACCTTTCCCTCCCTCCTTTTGGAAGGGATTTTGTGGTTCACAGAAACCATCTGGCTACAAGTAATTGAGTGCATAATCCTTTACACTTGCATCCATGCCCTTCCAGCACCATCTCTTTAGAGATGAAAGTCTGGGGATCTGGCTCTAGGCCCAGTCAAGAGGGAAAAGAAGTGAATAGAGCTGACAACCACACAGCCTAAGCCTGAGGCTGCATTAACTACTCTCTATCTTCTTTTTTATGTTCTTGAAGACCAGTGGCAACCACTGATGAGAACCTCAGAGCCACAGCTTCAATGGCACTGGGAAGAACAGGGAGAACTCAGGCTTGAAAGACATCTCTGGCCTCCCACACATCCCCAGGGGCTGAAAGATTTGGGCAGGAATCAAACCTATTCACTGAAAGGTTTTGTCTTGTTGCACTCCCTTGTTTCCGTGGGAAGAGATTATCTGCATGAGGAGTACCCAAAACACCAGACTATAAATATCTTCTCATCACTAGGAATCATGACCATCCATCAGAGGATTATCAGAGACTGGTGTATGAATGAGTCAGACTACAGACCTAATATCATTTATGAGTTAGGAGAGACATGGATATTTCATGCAGGTCAGACAAAAAGAGCATACGATTTTCTGTCATGATCATTTATGAGGTCCTGACCTTAATGCAACCTCTTTTCACAGTGCCTGTGACTTGTTTTCTTTGGTAATTCCTGTGAATTAGCTTTTTTGCTTAGCTGTCTAAAGTAATTTTTATCACATGTAAAAGCCTTTTCATGAAGCAACAGAACAGCTTTGCTTCTTACCTTTAAAAATATCTCCTTTTTTCCAGTGTATTGATATAATTTCATAGTCGGGACAATTTTACATAAACTATTTTCCACTCCACTGAGTGTTATGTCGCTCTACATGAATATATTTCTTGGTTGATGCTAAGGCAGAATATTGCTGTAAATGCTGTATTTTCATAAATGCTATTCTTTGACTTTTTAATAGACTCATTCCATGCATACTACCAATACCAAGTCTTACTGATGGATCTGTATTAAGCAGCCAGCATAATTTCCTCTGCTGTCCCCAGAGCCTTCACCTATGAGTCAAAGGGAAAAGAGATCACTGGCTCTTCTGTATTTCGAGGCAACAAAGTGATCAAGAGAGAGAGGAGAACAATTTGAAAAACTCCAGTCAGTAACACAGAAACAGAGAAAGGGAATTTGGGACCTAAAAGTGCTAAGTGGAAAACTGGGATTTTTATCTTTTGATCCATTAAAAAAAAAAGAAAAGAAAAACAGCTACTGAAGGAAAAACAACACAGAATGGCCAAATTCAGAGCTACCTGAAGATATGGGTAAGTTAAATAACAATAAATTAAAGCCAGATCCAGCTGTAAATTTCCAATAGCATATGGGAACACCCTATGATTGTAATGCTAATAATGCAGGAGATGAAAGACAGCATGGTTTTACCAAGTTCAGGCCATTTTTAAGTATCATTTGGCTCACATTGGGGGATGCATTTTTTTCTCTTCTACATTAGTTTAAATCTAAATTCTGAGTAATTGACTCCAGGGTTATATTTCTCTAAAGGAGACTAAAGATCAATGCTGCCTAGACTTGTGTCTGGAAAAGGCCCAGGAATATTAGCAATAGCATTCTTGTTTTACTCTAGCTTTTCAGCATGTTGGGAGCGATTAAGCAAAATGCTATAAATCCAAATGCAGTGACTTCGATTCTTCATTAACATAACCAAACTTTTCCTTGGCTTTTTTAGAATTTATGATTACAAATATGTTCTCTTTGACTTTGTCCATCTTGTAACTGCCTTGTTATATACTTATGAGTACACCTTCTATGTCTTATCAGTCCCTCTGGCCTTTTTAGGGTTTCTGAAATATCATACAAAGATCTCCCTGTTTTTAAAAAGGCATCCATTAATATAGAGGCTGAACTTCTGGGATGCAAGTGTTGTCACTTTCTGAAAATAACAAGCCCATAAAACTATATTTTCAAGTTGTGCTGTGTTTGTTCTGAGCCACTGCCAAATATGAACTAACAAATAACACACACTGCCTTTAATTATGTAGCTGAGATTATATAATAAAATAACACAAACTGGAAGTAAGTTCATAGACAGTTCTGTCCAGCTTTCTATTTACTCATGAAAATTGTCACACTTTTAAAAGCAGTACCAAAGTTAATGCAATCTCATATCAGGAACAAAGACCTTGGAAAAATATTCTGGCCATTTCCTGTTCTATTTTTTTTTGACAGATTAGACCTTCCAGCATAATTCAGGACAAGAAGGGTGTAAGGTATTTCTGCTTGCAGGAGAGTTCTGCAACAAGACTTCATAACCAGAGACAACAAAGGCAATAGACTTGCATTCTTTATTTGAGTAATTCCTATTAAAGTCGAATCTCACAAAAGGTGGGAGCTAAGTATCAAGGAGTTCAGATCTCCAGCTGCTTTTAGTGCATGCTGCTCAATGGCTCATACAGACCCCGAACACACGGCCCTCTGTGGGGCTGGAAGACTATCACACACAGGGAGGAAAGGTGCCACAAAACAATCCAAATGCATTTGATCACATCTGTTCTTGAATCTGCAGTCTTCTGCAGGTTATTTTGCACTTGATCACTGCAGAAAACACCTGGCCTTTTGGGAAAGTCTTTAGCCTCTGTCTTTAAAGACTTTAGGCATGGGGTAGAGGAGACAAGCTGCAGTAACACAGCAGTAACAGTGTGAGACATTCCATAAGAACCAAGAAGAATCTTACTAAAGCTTCTCACTCAAGTGATGTTAGGGACACAGTTTATCATCCTAATTTTGCATTTTAAAGCTAAGGCTCCACCTAATAAAAAACGAGGAAGGGAAACACATTCAAAAGAAGCATCTGCTTCAGTCTTGGAAGACAAACCAGGAAGTCCTTGGGAGTGCATGGAGCTAAAGTCAATTTGCATAACATTACCTACAATGTTGTGTTATTTTATTTCTTAAGCAACCTTTGCTTTCTTCATTTGCAACAGAAATGGCAGCTCAGAGGTATTTGCTGGTGGGGTGTTGTTTGAAAGTTCCCTCGTGGTGTTTAGAGGCACCACTATGCGGCCAAATTGGCCTGAAATGGAGCAGAAGGGGAGTCATTAACAGTAACTATGCATGCTAATTAGGCAATCACTGGCACAGAGGCAATGTATCATCACCTTGACTTCATGCACAGAAAATTTTCGGCTTTTAAACCTTAAGGTCTCCATCACCTTTCTTCATATTACCTAGAGCTGAAACCTTCACCCCCTAAAACCATTACCCCCTGAAATCTTTACCCTGCTGTTCCTGGAGCTGCAGAGAAGCTGAACAACCCACTTGCCAGTGAGCATACTTCTGTCACTGTTAAAGCAATTTATCTGGGAACAGTGTGTATATGTACAGGCTGTGGGGCACAGGTTGTGAGGAGACCTTCAGTGTCATTGTCATATTCAGCCAAGTATGGATCCTAAACAATGCTGCTGCCAAGAATCTGGTCCTAAAATGCTTGGGAGGAGCAAACAGTGAGATGGAATCAGGAAGTTTTATTTCCCTTAGTTCGGCATTAAGGTAATCAGATTTGGGATACAGGCTTTAGTTTTAATATTCACAGTCCAGAAAGGCTATTAATAAATTAGAAAAGAGAAGACCCTCAAGAATAACAAAAATTTGGAAGATACTACATGATCACTATACAGCTGAATCTACACCTGAACAAGAGGTTAAGATGTAAACTGTGATTGCAGTCTGTACATGAATGAGAAACAGATTTGGATAAGAAAACTCTTCAAAGCCAAAAGACAAGAAGTTCTAGTGTCACTAAAGCAAAATTAAACATAGGTATACAAATACTAGAAATTGATCTTATTTGAGAACAACCTTTGACCATTGCTAATGGTCAGCATCTAAGGGGTTTTTTTCATCATTTTAAGCATTTCTTCTAATAGTTTTCCTGCACAGTACAATTCTAGATGAGTTCCAACCCAAATCTTACATACAAACATCTTTGAATCGTTCTCTTGTCCTATTCATGTAATGCCTGCCAGCATCCATCTGCCTTTGCTATATGGCTGCAGAACCTCTCTGATGTTTTCAAGGCTTTTTTTTTCCTTTTCCCTCCCCAGACAGGACTGCTGAAAAAATGCTGTAGTATGTGTTTTCAGCTTTGGTTTATCACTGAAACATTTTGCTCCCAGTTGCTTTTAACACATTTAACATGTCTACACAGGTAAACACATTTACTTTGAATTCTATTTTGCATTGAGTAGTCTCCTCACTGAGATCTTTCTTCTTTCTCCCTCACTTCACTATTTTATAGTTCTTCAACAATGGTACCTTAAGCAAAACTGAGATGTTTTTTCAAGTAATTGTTGGCATGCATTTTAACTTGCTACTGTACTACTATATATCACAAATGGAACATTACTTCAGAGTAAGAGCTTGATTTTCAAATATTGGCTTTCATTTTTTTGCACATGCAATTGTTTGCTAGCACAGTCTATCACATACAGATGGCTAAATATATGACTGTACCTCAGTATAACTTATGGTGGCATAATAGAGGGGAGACTGAAATTGTGCTCCTAAAGGTCTAACCCAAGCATCAGAAACCCCAGGATTTTTAGAATTAGTACACTTATTTCAGCATGATAAACAATACTCAATACTATCAGAATTCATGCTTCTCATGCCTTATGAGATGAATACTCAATCAATCAGAGAAAATCAGGATATATGCTTGCAAGGTTTCTCCTTCACATGCAAAACATACACACAACTTCAAAGATGCAAAGAAACTCTATTGCTCATTTGTCTTTTCATCCAGTTTGTTTCCTGGTAATTTTATTTGATTCCTTTTAACTTTTGCACTGGGAGAGAGAGAGAGGAAACATTCAAAGAAGATCTTTATAATCCAATCATTGTTATTACGATCTGTCACTCCCTCTCCTTTTAATTATTAACAAAAAGGGTCAAACTATAACACCTTGTAATTGAGTGAGCACGAAATACCTCCAGCCTTCCCTAGGCATAAGAAACAGCAGCATGAAAAGACAATCTGTGTGGGGGAAAAGGCTGCTCCTAGGGCCTAGGCTTGGTTCTCAGCATTTTTAAAATCAAAAAACACAACTTAAATATTATGGATACATGCAAGTCGCTCTCCTTGTCACATCTGCCCTAAGCAGTATTACCTACAGTATTTACCTGCTTTGTGAGGATGCCTGCAATGTAAGTAATTGTAAAGCAAGCTGGAAATATGACCTCCATCAATCTACAGTACATGCAAATGCTTAATTTAATTTTTCCATCAATTTCCAAATGAATGAGGCTCATTGTATTGAAAAATAAAAACAGCTTGGCCTTTGACTTTGCTGGAGATTACTCTTCCACATTAATGTCTTCTACAATGGAGTTTCAGGCTTTGCAAGAATTAGATGAAAAATGCTCAGATGATACCCATTTGATCTTTACACTTTTCCACTCACACTTGAGGCCAATAGTGCAGAGATGCATTTAAAGCAAGCACACATTCCAGCAGAGCACAGCGTACCTCAAGGAGAACGGAAGGCACTGGTGGTAAAAACTTATTGCCATGCATTGGCAAACAAAAAGAACACTGTACACAAGGATCAGAACCTCGCTGGCAGTGTGCACAGCCTACATAATACATTGGTAGCCTCGTCTCCTGTGCTAACAAGTTTTTCATATTTAGTGTTCCTGAGAAGAACCATTTAATTAAGCACAGAGATTGAGAGAGGCTGCTCGCTACGATTTGAATTTCATTCTGTTTCGCATCCGTTGTCAATGAACATAAATTGCAGGGCTATTAAAGATAGAACTCAGTCAAAGTTTCACACTGCTTAAGTAAAGCAAAAGGGAATTTAACTACACACATATTGGCATTGCAATCAGCCAGGATGTATGACTGCAGTGTACAGTCATATGTGTTAGGCTTAATCAAACTAATTTAATCAACAGAAGGGAAGACACAGTAGAACAGGCTTAATGCAAGCTGAGGGTAAGCAGTGAGCCTGCAGAGCTCATCCCTGCCTCCCCAGTGCTGGTTGTTGGAGAGATGGTTGCAGCACCTCAGTCCTTAGGGAGGTTCTGTGCCCTACAGAGTGAGGAGGGGGCTGGCAGGCAGAAGAGGACTAATTGATATCAGCTGGCAAGATGTGTTTGCTGGCCAGGTTGGGAAGCCTGAGCCCCACACTCACCTGCTAACATATGCCTTCTATCAGAGCAAACAGGAGGTGATGCAAGAGTCAGGTGTTTGGCTCAGTGCTGGAGCTTCTCACACTGGGAATTTCCACCCAGCCAGGTGACAGATTTAATTCCTTTGTGTTCATCATCTTGTGCAAAGCATGTCATTACATTCAATTTTTATTCCATGCAGACAAAATGCACCACATTTACTCAACACAGGAGAAAAAATCCCTCATGTTAAAGGACTGATAAATGGAATGGATGCATCTCTGACAGTGCCAGCATCTGGAAGCATTACTATTTTAATATCTACTTTCATATTAAGTGTTTTATTTAAAAATGTAATTATTTCTCACCTCCATAAAAAAGGCAACATAATGCAGCAGAGCATTTTTACAGCCTCACTGTTGATGATGTATTCCAGAATAGTAAACGACATTCAGGAATGAGCCTGGCCCCAGTGGTGGTCAACAGCAGATGGGAGGGTAACAGATTCTACCCACAATGTCACATCAGAAAACAGGAAAGTGAATACATGTGAAAAGCTAAAAGGTAGCCCTGATGGCAATGATGGAAGGCTCTGGATGCTGTGTGGGGAAGGAACATTATGGGCCACAAATCTCTTGAAGTTTTAGTTCCAAATTTAAACTCAAAATTTGTCCAAGACTTTAGACAGCCTAACTTAAATCTTTCCTCTCATGGGAAGTGAACCAAATTCAAACACAAGGAAAGAATATCATGTCAGCTTTCCCAAATGAGCACATCTTCCCCAGCCTAAGGAATTTGGCAGGCAAAGCTTCAGGTATAATCAATTTATGCTGCTCTGGCTTTTACTCATTATCAGACTATTATTCTCCTTCACTGCCCATGATATCTTTGTTTTAATGTCAGAATCTCTTACAGAAAGCACCAAGCTGAGGACAATGTCTATGGGCCACGTCCTTCTAGCCTTTGCATGACATTATTAGGCAGCTGCCCAGAAAGTTGTGACCACAGAGAACAAATATAAAAAGTACTCCACACAAACCCTTTCCATCAAAACTATTTCTTTAAGGGCATAAGCAGAGCTAGGAATTGCCTCAGATTTCATCAAGAAACAGAGGCATTTTCCAATATTTTTAAGGAACAACAAGAAAAAAAATTAAGTGAGAACTTTAATTTCTTTTTTTTCCTTTGAACAAACCATTGTTTTATATGCCTGCCTAGCTCCAAGCAAAACCATTCCATTCTATATATTCTCAAGCTGTGTATAAGGCTGCACACCTTTGCCCATTTTTGCTACTCAGACTTTCCTCCACTATCTCTCACTGTCCTCAATAAAATTTAATTTTCTGATGGGCAGTACAAACCTACGCAGCACCAAGGCAGAATTAGCATGGTTTCCATGAGTCACATGTTTCTACTGGGAAATGTATTATTTGGAACTCAAACAACACCAGGACAAAAAAAGCAAAACTCGCTTCTACTCAGTTTAATTAATATAGGCCCCTCAAAGACAAAAGCTTAAGAAATGCTTTTAGCAATTCCTGTGCCTGTCTGGTCTCTGGTTGTTCTAGACTCTATAAAGTTGCCCAAGTGAGCCTTCCTGAACTTGCTGACTATGAACTGGCTGCTCTGCTCTAACCACGGTTAGCTGGTTTGTCTCACAGCATTGTTCTCACTGCTTCCACCAAAATTTTTCAGATCTCTTACTAAAAATATTAGTTAATGATGTCAGGAGGGCCAGCAAGAAGCCTGAGAGGCCTTGCAACATGAAGGTGATTGATCTCTAATCTTCACTACACCACTGGCAGTGACTCAACACTAAATACATGATAGCAACAAGAGGAGTAGAGATTAGTTACAGCTTCTTTACCAAAAATATTATTCCATCTTTACTTAAGGAAACCTCTAATTCCATCAAGATATCACTTGTCCTTAATAAGGATTACTGCTTATTGTCTCAAGAAACTTGTTTTCAAGTTACACCTGAATTTATGGGTGTAGAGTAATAAAAACTAATTTATCATCCAAGATCTTTTCTCTCTTCTGGGAATTAAAAATATTTAAAACATATTTTTGTTCCCAAGAGAGAAAAGCTGCAAATTCCTCTCTCTTTTTATTCAAAGCATCTCCCAAACAACTTCTGAGTACATTCTGTTTTCTGAACTGAGAGCAATTGGTCTTCTCATGTTAGACAGTTTTAGAATAATGTAGTTCATAAAAGAAAAAATATCAGCAGAAAGGGCTGCAATGATGTTTTCCATCATTTTGCCAAAAATAGCAACCATTTTATTTGTCACTGCAAAATTCCTCATTTAGAAATGTGAAGCAGCAAGTACAGAGCCTTGAATCAAATGATACAAGTTCTAAATCTTCTTTTTCTAATATTCAATAAGACTGGATTTATAATATCATTTTACCAAATGCAATTCATTTCTTAATTAGGCAAGCTGAACACTCCTAGTTTAGAAGCACCCATGAGTGCACCCAGTTAATGTCAGCCCTATTTGCTTTTATTTAGTGTCTTTTATCTGAACCTTTGCTTTGGCTAGGTAAACTCCAAAGGCTTCATACTGGTGTTTTTTCCTCATTTTTTCACTCCCACTAAAGTAAAAGATGACAGGTAATAATATAATGTGTGGTAGAAGGAGAAATGCTGACAGACATTGTGTTACTTTACTTCAATTAGGCTCTAATTACTTCTTCTCTTCAATTAGAAAATCACATGAACCAATTATGCCAGATAATATGTGCTTATCCTATTCAAACTGCACAATGGGTAAGGTCTATTCACATTGATTATCTTCAATTTATGCTTTTAGCCTTTTTTTCTCTTCTGTCTGCATGGCCCATTACAGTTTTAAAGTGGAAGCTCTTAAGCAGTTCTCAGTATTATGATATCATTCATTACAATTGTTATGTTTTGATGGAAGAAAAATTCTGATGCTTTGAATGCAGAGAGGAAAATCTCTTTGGTTTGAATGTACTCCGATTTTGCTAGTTTGGATAACAATAATCCCATGGTCTTTTAAATAAATATGATACAATGTGGTCTACTGTTAATGGACAGAGCTGAGGGAAATAGTTGGATCTCTGGGAGCAAAGATTGCAAACCCAAACACAGAGTATTGAACACAAGAATTGCTCACACATTGTCAGAGCTATCAGGCCTCATTTGTGAATGATCTGCAGAGTGGAAGGCAATCAGCAAAAGCAAAGGGACAACCTTGAAAACATGAAAGTGGAGAAGCCACAAAAATATTTTCCTGCTAAATAAATGGGGGGAGAAACATATAACTCCTTGCCAGTTATAGAACAGTTCAACAGATCTGGAAGAGCAGAAAATGCTAGGAAACAACACTGAATATTAGAGGCAACTTGCACTCTTTCACCTCTTCTTTTATAAGGATTTAAGGGATTCTGCTCATACAGGGTTTTATCTAGCCTTGTGCTCAGCTGAGGAATAAACTCCTTTTAATTCTCCAAGGATTAAATACAGAACACAAGCTTTGCTCTCCAGCACTCTCCAGAGATGGCCAAACACCAGGTAAGCTGCAGCTGATTCCACATGACACCTATCTCAATCAATGGGAATCTTTCCTGCTTAGAACACACAGACTCCACTCACACTGGTTTGTTTGAACAGAACTGGTATGCAAAGAGGAGGTTCTGATCATAAAATCATTTAAGCTGGAAAATACCTCTGAGATTATCAAGTCTAATCAATCCCCCCATTACAATTCTATACAAATTTATAATTGGAAATAAAATGAAACTATTATATGGTACAACTGCACCTATTCATGCTTTTCTTGACTATTTTAATGACATCACAAAGATTGATCTGACTAATATGACACATAATGGCAAATATGAACACAAGTTACAAAACTGCACTCTTTTTTTACATACATTCCATAAAAAGAAAGCTGCTCAGGTATAGTCAAATCCTACTGCAGTGAAATAAAAACCAGGCAGAAGCTGAAGAGTTAAACAAAGGCAAGTTATTTTGGAAAATGTTATGAACATGAAATATGTATTTGCCAAAATGTAATTACAAAGAGCTCTCCATATTACATGATATAATGAGTGTCATAATGGAAGCTCAAATATCACAGGGAAAATAGTTACCTGTGACAGGCAGAATCATTTTTTGTTGAATTGTAACTAAAAGATGTAAAAACTGAAATGTTTGTGAGATTCCACTATTCTAAGAATTTACTACAGAATTATATACATTTTAGATAAGACAAGCCTGTATAAACAAAAAAAAAAAAAAAAGGTTTGGCTAGCAGAATTCTCAGAAATCAAAAAAAACTGGGGAAAANAGACAAGCCTGTATAAACAAAAAAAAAAAAAAGGGTTTGGCTAGCAGTATTCTCAGCAATCAAAATACACTGGGGAAAACTCAGCTTTGAGATTTTCCCTCCTTCCATCCCCATGTGGTTTTGAAGTCCAAATCTAGGTCCTAAATAAAGTCAAGGTCTCACAATAACCTGCTCTCCCCAACAGCAGAAGGGAAAGCATCCAAGTCAGACAGTTTTCTCAGAAAATTTTTACAGTGGCAGAAATTAAAAAAAAGTTTAATATCAAATGCCAAGAGACTTCCAGTCCGTCTGCCAGATCAAAGACTGGAGCAGGTCTAAATGAGGACCAAAACCTTTGGAAGCTGATGTGAGCAGAAGTATTTCTCATCCGAATCTTCCTTCCATCACTTGAAATTCAGTAATGTTCACAGAGTTTTACTGAAGTTCAAGAACACTTGTCTAGTGTTTTGGAGCTATAAAAGTGACAAAGAAACAGAAGTTAAATTTTTTAGCATGCTTTTTGCACTCAAAGAAAAAAAAAATGGAACAGATTTGTTTCAAAGACGAGACTCATTTCTCAATGGCTCACACCTCTTCTTTTGATAGACATCAAATGCGCCAACTTGACTGGAGTGACTACAAAACCTTTAGAACCATTGCACAGATTAAGACTGAATCAATTCAATTGCCCTATCTCCTTTTAATGACAAGAGTTGATTGATGTGAATTATCCTTAAAAGTGTCAGCTGGACAAGCCAATTGGTTTGGTCTTGGTTTGGACACTCTGGCTGGGAGAAACAGATCATTATTTGTCTTGAATATGAAGGCTGTTAGGCCTCATAAAACTGGTCAAGTTATTTCTCTCACCTGATACAACAAAGCAAACCACCTAAAAGTCACAATTTACACTTTCTGTCGTTATTCTGGCTTCTATCCAGAAGCAGAAACAGCAGTACCAACAGTTCTGTGAGTAGGTTACTTTATTGCAAAGGAGAAGAAATCCTTCTGTCTAATCCAAAGGGCTGCGTTAGTGGGGAGGTCACACAAAAGGGGCTTCTGTCGAGTTCTGACATGCTCATGCCTTCACAGAACCACAAGATCTGTTTATGTCTCTCCAGCAGTATTATGTGCTCTCCAGCTGGTAAGAAGGAGGAGGAATTAAATCAGACCTTGCCCATACTTGCAATTATTTTGTGGCGGGCACACTACAGCAATAAAAATGAGGCCAGAGACACAAGGCAGCAATTCAGCAAGAAAAAAGTCACCATGCACACAAAAAAAGGGAAAGAAAATGCAGGGTTTAAAATGCATGTATGCAAATCCATGGTCTCTTGGGTGTTCGTAACAGTTTAAAGTGAAATGCGGTTTATGAGCATGAACTATTCTACTACTACTGTAAATTGTACTGCATTTTCCCTTATAAATACTACTCTAAAACAATTATGACCTGTAAGTAAAGGCTTTTACTTGAAATATTACTCATTATGGAAAGCACTATACTTTTATCATTTGCCTCCAAGTTTCAGGAATAGATTGCAAGAAAGGCAGAACAGAAATGTGTTTCCCAAGAAGAGAATTCAACTGAGTGCCTTCCCAGATATTAAATGTATGGTATCAGAAAAACTTTTACACACAAATGGAAACAAACACTCACATGGAAGCCAAAAGGGATCCAAGCAGCACAACAGGGAAGCAGATCCAAAAGAATCAGAAGACAAGATCCGTAAGTTTTATAGCCTATAAAACTTCCTAGTTTAAGGTATGAAAAAGTTTTGAAAGACTTGAGCTTTAAATTTTCATTGGAAACTTAGTTATGCTAAGAAGTCAGCTTTGAAATGGAGTACTTGAAACTAGTTTTAGCACTAAAAGGAAAATAGGCTGATGCAATTCACTGGAGAAAAATAGGATTTTTCTCTGTAGACAAATTTTGCAGTGATCAATCACTCTAATAAAGTATCAGATCTGGTATGGAGGACTCATGTTTAACAATTATAATTATGGAACCATATCGGTGATGAATACTCTGTGTTGTGAATACAATAGTATTGTATTTTTAGATCACTGTATAATTTCTGGGCACACTTTGATGATTTTGCTGGCTACTCACCTATTTTATAAATCAGCAGGTGACTTGACAAGATGAGAAAAAAAGGTTTCCTTCTCCCTACATTTATATATGCTCAGTTATATTCATTGTTGTGCTGTTCTGAACAACTTACTCATTGATTTATGGTATGGGCTCTGTAAAACCTTTTTAATGTTTTTATGTGCCCTGCATGTATCTCTCACTTTAAAAAAAAAAGTAAAAATTGAAGAACAGTTTCAGAAATTAAATTCAGCACCAAAAAAGAGTAATATAAATTGACTCTTTTTGGATAAATTTATACACATCTATTTATTTCTTATTCTTCATCCTTATGGAAGTAAAGGAAACATCAATGGCTCATATAATGTGTCAACAGAAAAACAAACAAAAAGTTTAAAAGGAACAAGAAGAGACTCATGCCTTCAGCAGGACAAAAATTTACATCTCAAGTTGTCCATAACCTCTACTCTCACAGGGAGAAGTTATGTAAAATTAGGTATGCACATCATTTCAAACAGGCTTGGGGTATTAAATTAAATATATATCCATATGTTCTGAAACTTTTGGACCTCTGGCCTTGCTTGCTGGAAAGGTCAAGGGTTTCCCCTCTTCTAGCCCTCTTCTTGGAAAAGGGGACACTGGAAATAATCCAGTATAATCTTCCCTCTCTCACAGGATTAGGTCAGATTTTTCCCTCTGCCTCCCTGTACTGCCCTTTGTCTCTCAGTTGTTTTCCTTTCTTACCCCTGAAAGGCATCTGAAAGTTAAGTATTGGGAAGAAGAAATGCACTGTAAGTAAATTTGAAAGGAAATAACACTCATGTTCTTTCATGATTGTACTCACTCTAATGGCTTAAAGCAGGTGCCACTGCAATACACCACTCATTCCCACTTCCATCTAAAGTACTATGAGTGCTTTTGAAAAAAACAAATACACTTAATTCATTAAAAAACCTTCTCTGTTTCTGGGCATATAGCCTAACCAGCCCTTAGTGCTATTGCAATGCAAGTAATAAATAATGATTCCTTCTCCACCAACTAAGAAAATAATTGTTCCCATCTCGCAGGTGAAAAAAAAAATTATTTCCCAGATTCCCCAGAAAGTCTCCTTGAGCTTGTCAAGTGCCACAGCCACAAGATCCCTTTACTTCTTTTTAAGGCATCAGGTGACTTCCCCAATTCCATTAGAAGTAGGGCATGCTACAGCATGTGGCCACAGGAAAAAGCCAGGCAAATTTCCAGAAGAGTCTGTTCCTAGGTGCTCTTTGACTGCACCAGCAATTGTAGGGAGTGCTTCTAAGATTATACATCTGATACTTGGAGCAGAGATGCCTCAGAGCAGAAGGTCAGAATCTCCCTTGTCGTGCTCCACAACTGGGAATTTGAAAGATGTGAGAGTAGGAACATTGGAGGACACTCCATAACCCACAAGTAACTCTACATGTTTAAGGTTCTTCACTGTAAGAGCAGAGGCAGGTTTGGAGCAAGCCAAACCTTCTTCCCTGTAAAAATGCAGTCTAAGTCAATGGAGACTCAGACCTTGGATGTCAGAGCAGCTGGAAGCCAGCATGAGGGAGCAGGTAAAGAAGTCAGAACACAATGCTGAGTGGCAGCTGTTGGTATGGAAGAGGGTTACAATACCCTCAAATAACACCTTTCAAAGGCACTTAGTACATATAAACTCAAAGTGAGAAAAAAAATTTAAATGCATCAGATTTTGCACATAATGAAGTGCATTTTGGGTTCACCTCATCAGTGGAAAAAAAAAGCCCAGCATTACTGCCAGTGTGACATATCCCAGATAGACAGAACAGAACATGCTGGGAACATCTTGTCTCAGCACACAGACAAGGTAATGTCGTACATCCCAGCCACAGCTTTGGCCACATCTCCAGCACATTCCACAGGCTCTGTACTTCTCTATCGCTCATTCACCATCCCTCTCCTATTTCAGCCTGGTGCCTGTGCTGCAAGCAGCAGCACTGACTCATTGGAATGGCTCTGCCAGGCTCATGATGGCAGAAAGCAATTGCATCCTTCCAACTTGCTCCCAGCCCTCTGTGCCCGCTGCATTATGTCCCAAAGCAGAGCTATTCCCTGCAGGATCACCAAACATGGCAAGCAGAGCATGCCCCTACCACAACCCTGGCCTGCCTGCCTACCTCCCTCATGAACCACAGCTGAGGAATACAAAACTGTAGACACTGAGTATTTTGAAAAAATGCCTAATGGAAGATACCCAGGGATGTGGATCTGACTTTATAACAAAGAGACATGTACCAATCTGAGTTCAAGTCCAATTCCCAGAATGGCATTATCTGTGTAGTGTTAATTCTTTACTATTCAAAAGATTGCTAACTGTTCATATCTGCACAAATGTGTTCATGCTTCATTCATTCCAAGTCAATAATAATGGATTCTTACTATTGATTATACATGAGCCTTTTTGTCCCATCATAATGAAATTTTAATGTTGATGGTCCCCAAACTATTATTTCAACCTAATAACAGTGAGGCTTGACAATTACCTCGCTCTGCGAATTGCAGATAGAACTAATAAGGTCATCCTTAATAACTTTTTGTTTACCTGACATTTGGTAATTTTATAGTTATTATGTATTATTTTAAAGTCAGAGGAGTGTTTTGCAAAGAAATGTTGTCTCCCCGTAGAATAAAACACAATTCTGCCAGGAGAAAGCCTTTCCCTTGCCTGCTCCCTGACCTACAGTGCGGCGCTTCCTGCCATTTACCTGAGGCCCAAGGCAGAGAAGCAGTCCCACAGCATGATAGCAAAAGAGAAAAAGAGAAGGCAAGAAGCTTAACATTTTAGAAAAATCAGTAAGGAAAAACTTAATCAAAGAAATGGCAAGGATAGGCCATCTAGTGACAGAGTATTAGCTCAATTTAAGTGAGCTGGAGGGCGTTTCAATTGTAACACTGCTGTGGGAGTGTTCTCAGGAGATTTCTCCCCTTTCCCAGGATAACCCCTCATCACCAGTATGCCATAGCCAGGGAGCAGAGATTTTTGTTCCCAAACAGATCTCTTCCCATCCTGGCACTGCTCAGTGCCCAGCCCACCCCCTTGCTCCATCCCTGCCCTGCTAACAGGCAGTCCCAGTGCCAGCAGGCCCCACTCCTACAGTGGCACACGGCCTCAAAAACAAATCCTGGCTCCCTCAGAGCACATCTTTCCCCACAAAATCAGGCTGCTTCCAACACTTCTAAACCTTTTGAAGGGCTGCAGAGGTGCTGTCAGCTACATGCTGTGCCCAAGGTGCCCTGCCCAAGGCACCGACAGCTTGTGCGCGTCCACAGAACCTCCCAGAGCAGGGCAGGAAGCAGCTGCCAGGCCCCAAAACCAGGGGCTTCCACCCAAAAGGAAAAACACTGGCCCTGGGGTATACTTGGTGGGGGAAACAGGGGTAACTTGCAGAAAGGAGACCACTGGAGGGTTTCAGCAGCAACTCCATCCTGGAGTTGCAAATGACCACCAGCCTCTGGGGGAGGGAGTGGGAAGAGAAACAGCAGTTGCAGGAGGGCTCACAGTCCAGCCAGGCACAGAAAGAGCAAACAAGCAAATGGGGTTTGAAAAGATGTTACTGGAGTAAATCCATGTGCAAGCAGCCTCAGTTTTAGCAGGTTAACTATGTGTGTAAGCACAGTAACAACCTGAGCTGAGGTATCCCCCCAGGACTGGGTTTCCACACACCACACCCCTCTGCTCAGGCACATCAACAACTTGGAATTTAGCTATCAAAACCCCCCACAACTCATGGATACACACCTGTCTATGAAGCAAGAACAAAGTCCTTAAGGATATTTCAGTTTACAAAAGATTATATGGAACAGAGCTTTCTACTTGTTCTGGTCTGTCTGCTGATGGCAGATTAGCTAAATCAAGGAATGTGGCTACAAAATCATTTGGGGAATGATTTTGAAGGATTCTGGTGAGAAAGCTGGCAGACAGAATTTCCTAATTCCCTCTATTTTCCAAGGAAATGGCCACACCTGCTTGAAGGAAGCAGCTGTGCCTGCCATCTTCACCACGGCACTGGCACAATTGCCAGTGCTCAATTTCCCTGGTTCTGAAGATCAATGGGGCAGGAGTATTAATGCTTTTAGTAAATACAATATCAGGAAGAGGAGAAAGAAGAAAAGAATAAGCCATGGTAATCTTCAAAAAGACATCTCAGGGCAAAGACCACTTTTTGTTGTCCAGTCTCTTGCACGCCATTTCTTGATTAACTGGCTTTTTTAGTACCACAAAGATCCTGAACACAACAGGGATACAAATGCTGGGAATAGCACTTTGCAATTGTTACAATATGCTTCCAATTACGACATTCCCCAGACATACTGAAATAGTCAGGGTTTGGTTTAAAGTAACATTCAGTCCAAGGCAGGCTATTTCACATGGTTAAAGAATGAATTTCAGAAGGGAAAAATCAAGTATTGAGTCTGTCCTTGGGCTTACTGGGCAGTTGCATCCACTTCCCCTTCAACACATGGCACTGGTTATTAAAATGACGAGACAGGGTTTACTTTTCCCTAGACTCTGTTCTTTCCATTGCTTTATTTTCTTTATGCCTCTTTTACATACTTCTTTCATTCAAGGGTTTGAAATCCAGGCAGTAACCACTGTGATGAAGCTGCACCCACCATTACATTCTGAATTTCCTACCAAAGAATTTTTAGGTTCCTAGGCTAAAAGTTTGCAGGGAACACTTGGAACAGAGGAAAAAACATCCACCCATATTAATACATCTAGTGTAAATCTACTTTCTCTTACTTAAAATGTCCCTGACTTCAGAAAAACTTCTTTTCCACTCCCCGAGGAACAAAACAAATGTGTTTATCTTTCTACAACAGAAACTTAAGGGCTTTTCCCAAAGAACAACCCTGATTCTGTGATCAGCCTTGATTTTGCAAGAAGCCTCAGGTCTGCTATAGCAGTTGCAGACTTGCCTTGGTGGAAAGATTGCACAGAACCTTTGCATCCAATTTTCCGGGCATGCCAAGTGAAGAAAGTCACACAGGTACCCTCCCAGGACAGAAATCCACACATATCTTGTAAATAACAGCTTGAAAAGAAAACAGCTTGCATTTTGAGCCTCTCTTTTATTTTCTAATTTAGAGGAAGCTGTCAAAAGCTCTTATTTTCAGGCTTTGTAGAGCCTTTTTGCTATTGCTATCTACAAACTTTTCCTAAGTCTAGAATTCATAAGACTGTTGACAAGAATTTAAATGAACTGTGATAGGACACCATACTGCTCAAAATCACCCAGTCTTGTCTCAAAAAACAAAATTAAGGTCCTTGAAGACAAGACACATAGATTCAGTCTCTGATGTTGATGCTCCAGATCAGTACAAGGAAGGAGAAATAAGTTGCCAAAGTATGGAAATTTCCTAAATATGGAAATGTTTTATTCCTGATCTCCCCACCTCTCCAACTCCTGTATTCTCATGTTTATGAATAACAAAGGTTTTGCCATTGCTGCTCATTCTGTAATTCAGGGAAAGAAGGGAAAGGAAGCAGAGATCTCCCAAAAACAAAACCAAGAGCTCCTGGTTTCCAAAGAGAAGAATGCAAACTTTATTGCTAAAAAAAGCCCAATCTAAATACAAACAAAGAAAACCCAAACAACAACAAAATGAAAAACAAATAATCCCAAATGAACACAAACAAATGCAAAAACCATGCAAAGGAAAAAATAAATGCAAACAGAAAGAACAAAGAAAGCCCTCACGCCACACAGCAGAAACATTAGGTTTGTTAGGAAGCAGCAAATCAATGTTTGCCATACAGGAAATACTTAATTTTTCATGGGTAAAAAGTTACTTTCACATTTCTCAAAAATATAAACCAAAACTACAAAATGAGCTTTGCTCAACCCTACATTCACTACAATCTGTGAAAGCTGTAACACACACAAATTGTAGACAGGTCCTTATATATTTGCAGCATCACAGACAAACGAATTACAAAATCCCCTGTATTGGTGTCCAGATTTCTGAGTCCTTTTTATCCTAAATATTTTTGTCTGTGCTGCAAGATTCTTTTTGCTTGTTTGTTTTTAAAGTAAATTCCAGAGCTTCCAGGAGCATCATTTTATACAAAAGTACAGATACTGAGACTCCATTTACGATACGTGAGAGATCAATATACAAATAAAAGCACAATCAGAGCTGGTTAATTATTACCATTGACAGAACAAATGGAAAGGAAGAGGAAACACCACCATTCAACCAGTACCAATGCCATGTAAGAGCAAAAATCCCTTCCAACAGCAACCATTAAACATGCAGCGGACAAGATGTGCGTGCATAGCACACTGCTTATAGAAACAGAGTCCACCCCATCAAATCTGCTCTGACTGTAATGACAGTGAAGCGCCTCAGACACTGCCTAATCAATAGCTCTGCTTTCCTACAAGCACACACTCTGCTAAAGCAGACTTCTTAGAAATAAATAGATGCTTAATGCATTGCATTAAGGGTAAATACAATCGCCATAATAAACACACTTATTCCCTCTTTAAAGACAAGATGTAATAGTGAAAAAAAGCGCACTCATCAAACTCAGAACAAGTTTCCTGCACAGCATTTACATGAGGGAGAGTCTGCTGCTGCTCCTATTAGAGAGTCCCTAATTAAAGGCTCACACATTCCTACGTCAAATTAACAAGGTACATTTTGCTTCTTCTAAAAACTGTCCAAAGTTTCAGCTGTGTGAAAAATTCTTGCTTTACTGATTACACGGGTTTTGCAAAAATTAGAAAATTGTCTTAGGCTTGGGTAGAAGCCCAATCTGTCAGAGAGATGTGCACCACCTACTGCCTGCCTTGTGTCTGCTCATGCTGCATCCTCTCCTCACTTTGCAACCTCTGCTCTAACAACCTCCAAACACTGGGAAAATATCATTAGAATATCCACAGCTCCTTTAAAGATGCAAAATTCATGCCACCTCCTGCATTTTTAGGGAAATATACATGCTCATATACAAAAAACCCTTTGATATTGGGGATTAACACTGAGAAATTCTGAAAGTAGTGGTGCTAAGAGAAACTAGAACTCAAATTTCAACTGGCCTTCTACAGCACAGATCTTGAGGATCCCAGGGTTTGGCCTCACAGCAAGACTGTCCATTAATTTACTTTACAGTTGGCCCATAACACTTTATTTTAGTCAGTTATATAGCACTTTGAGGTAAGTATTGGGAAAGGATAATAGAAGGACAGAGCAATAAAACAAAATGTAACAATTAGCAATGTCAAAAATGGTGAGCCAAAGACTGGTAGCCCTGAGGGATGACAAAATATTAAGCTGACATGAAAAGCCATCAAGTCTATGGATGAAATATTGTTAAGAAGTTGGGATAAGAGACATTAAAACAAAAAATTAAGGCACAAAGAGCAACAGATTAATGAAGGAAAAGGATCCAAATTATTGCGTTGAAAAGAAGTTTTGTAAGTAATTTAGACATAGCAGTTAGAGAAATTTGAAAAAATGAAAGAATGAAAGAAAAGATTGCAGGGTGAAGAATAAGAAAATCTGTTATGGTTTGGACAGCTGTTCAGAGAGCAAATCAGAAATTCTCTTTAAGATATAAAGATTTTAAAAAAGAGTGTCTTAGGGCTTCAACAACACACTGGGGTGTTCAGCTTTGAGGCATGCCCCAGACCTGCATGACCTCAGTCACATCTCAGTCATGTTCAGTTCCTACCTTACAAAAGAGAGATGCTAATGTTTCCATTCTAATTGACATTTAGATCATAAGACAGCTCTGGATGTACATCCACACACCACCACAGCAGCAGCTGTTGCACAGGCCTCATTTTAGGTGGGACAGTTTTGGAGCAAATACATAGAAACTCTCTAAAAAGTGAGAAGAGCTTTGAAACGTGTCCACTAATTACTAACACTAACTAAATAGATTTATTTAAAGATCGTTGAGGAAATGTGTGTGTGAATTACAATGGAAATAACATTGATTTAAGATTAAAAAATCAGGCACTGACCTTACAGAAGCAAGCAACAGATCCATGTGAGCTAAAAGAGAGAATTGTATGGCATTCCCTCCACGTGAAATTCTACCAGACTTTTGTTTCCTTGGAAGCTACTTTTAGATGAGGCAAAGCTTGAAACTTGACTGTGGTGTTTTATTTATAGAGACGTATCCTTAACAAGAACTGACAGGTTACAGGGATGCACAATCTCATCCCTTGACTCCTATCTGAGCATCAGCTCCACTGGCATCCAAAGTTTAAAGAATCCTCCTCTTCCCCCTCTCTCAGGTATATCCCTCAGTTCAAACAAGCAGGTTTGCCATTTTAATACATGTTATGAACTTTAGCAAGCACATTCTTTAAATCTGGACAAATCCACCTCCACTCAGCACACCATTACCATAGCCCTGCTTGCTGTTAAAGCCTTGCTAGCTATTAAGGAAGATACTAAGAAAAAGAAATCACTAAGGTGGCTCAGGAAGAACAGGTATCAAGCTGCCTGTATTACTCCCAAACTGGCTGACAGTGTTATTTGCCAGCACAAATTATCTCTAAGTAGTTCTGCACATCTGCAATTTTTAGTACCCACTTCTCCCCCCCGCCCCTTCATCCTTATTCCCATTAGGAATAGCCCAGATTCTTTAACTGACAAGAGACTGCCCACAGTTTGACATTTTTATGTTAAACTAACAGTCACATTACTTTTTCATTTTTAAAAGGTACTATTCTTGATCAGCGCCAACACACATATTATTGAGTGCCTTTCAAGGATGGCATTTAAATATTGCTAATGGAATTTCTTTGTAATCAGTCCCAGAGAGTTTAACTCTATCACAAAGCAAAGCCTTCCTAGCATCTGCCATCAACTCAAATAACAGAAGATTCATAGCTAACTCTCACTTCAGTTTTTTGTAAACATGATAAAACAAGAAAGTGTCTTTTCAAAAGAAAGCTTGTGAGTGGTGCTCTGGTAAATCTCATCTGGATATGAGCAGTGTTTGAGGAACCTCTGAAGCCTTTTCTGAACATGGTAATTAAAATAACAATTATGCAAGGAACTCAAACCCATTTGGAATTCTCCTCTGTTGTCACTCTTTCCTTTGTTGACAGCAATAACTCTATTATTAACCTTGCAACAAATTCACAGTGCAGCTCTAACAAAAGTGGGTTTCAGGCTTATAGTCTTTGCCTCTCACTTTTCAAAAATAATCTTATTAACCACTCTTGAAGACAGCATTTTATTGAAATAAATTCTAGACAAGGACAGGTTGGTGGGTTTATTGTAGAAAAGAGACAACCCTCTTCTCTTAATCTGCTTTTACTCAAGAAGAGATAAATAGGGTTTTTTAACACTTCAAGCATCTTTTGGCCTAGTTTGCAAAAAGCAGGAAACGACTGGCTTCATTTGGGGTAACATTACTCTAGAGGTCACAGAGCAGTGTAACAAGGTTAGCTGCACCCTCTGCAAGGAAGGAATTCAACATTTCCCTGCTTAATTCCTTCACACATTTCTTAGCCTAGCACTTTGACTGAATACATAATGAATTGGACCCTCTCTCCAAATGTATCATCCATGCAACAGAGAGTAGATCTGGTGCCAGTGCAAAATGCAAATTTTAAACTCAGGACAAATTTATATATTGATTGTTTTTCCCCCCAGTAATTTTTGTATGAAAGTCAAACTGTCTTACAAAGAAGTTCCCATGCTGTGATTATGAGAATTATCTTCTCACAGCTTAAGTCTGAACTCATCCTCCACAGAGCACATGCTGACAAGCCAGATGAGCTGTCCCTGTCCATGGCCCACACCAATCACACTAGGGAAAGGAGAGGAAACTCTCTTTGAAAATCTTCTTGCAATGCTTTACAAGCTGGTGTGACAACATCCAACCCTTGAGAAAAGGTATCTCATCCAACCCAAGAGTGGAGTTTGGGTTTGGTTTGGGTTTTTTATCTCTATACATATATGTCTAATCCTCTTTTTCTTATTTGACATCATGGGCTCAGTAGTATGATATGGCAGGGGGGGTCTCCAGGCCAAGACATCCTTTAAGAGTTTGTTGACTCTTGGTTTCATCAAAAATGATGATCAAAGAATGATTTAGGCCAAAAGGGACTTTAGAAAATCATCTGGTCCAAACCCCCACCCCCCACTTCCTAAATTTGATGCTCATTCAATAATCACTTTAAATTTAAATGAGTGCTCCTAATTTTCTCTACCTACCTCATGGCCCCTTAAGAAAATCATGAATTTTTTTCACTTTCGTGTGATTAAAATATATAACTCTATGCTTTTTTTACGCCTCTAAGTACTTCCACATTTTGAGTTATCCGACAGAGTGGGAGCTGGTTGCTAGGAATAATCCCTTCCTAAGCACACACTTGACAGCACTGATGAGCCAGACTGCCTCTGTGATGCTTTTACAGCTATCATTTTTCTCCTCATCACTGCAGCCACATCTCACTGCTTTCAATATTGTCATATTTTGTTCTACAGGTCCTGCAGGTTTTGCTTTTCAAAGATAACATGGCAGCACTGGCTATCATCTCCTTGTGGGTGACAGCAGCACTTATCAAGTCACAATCCCAGACAGGTCAGATTCCACAGGCAGGGGAGGCAGGAGAGCAGAAGATGCAGAACACTTGATTTCACAAAGGCTCTTTTACTCCTGCATCACACCCACTTCAAAGTCACTGCAGTCCTGTTCTCATATATCAGTGACCCAGTCCACTGTCCATGTCTTCTAAAGATCTCACAAGAGCCAGCTTAAGTCAGGCTCTTCCTTTAGCCAGTGGCTTTTGATGTTCCACAGCCCAGATGCAAAAATTTTCAGGAGTGTCAACAAACCAAATCATTAGCTATCCCAAACCCATTCTCCAGACGAACATAGCTCTTCTCTCTGGGATTATCTCATGCTGGATACTTCAAGCATCCACACTTAATAAGACTTAAAGGACATCCTGGCCTTAAACAAGTTTCTTCTACAATAACATTTCCTGTTTAGTTTATTTTTATTTTATTTGTTCCTCTGCAGAAGTGGGTTTACATTACAGGAAGAGTTATAAAAAGCTAAAAGAAAAGATGAAGGAACATTTAAGTAATTGAATAGCAAGCAGCATCAGTCTGGATAGATCAGTTTTCCTAAAAACCTTGTAGCAGAGAAGCAGAGAGCACACAATCAATTCTGTGAGAAAGAGGCAGAAGAATTCAGATCCACATCAAGTTACTCATGGGTGAAAATTGCACAGAAACTTTAAAAAAAATTGTTTTCCATCATAAATGGCCATTTTCAAATTCTTAAACTTTTCCTAGTGACTCTAGCTATATGACTTCAAATAATCAGAAGTTCTGATTTTTATAAGTGTGCCTACTTGATTTATCTATAAACAAATTTCTTTTATGGATTTTTAAACATCTGAATATTTTTGGCTTAAAATACCACCATATTCAGGTTTACAGGTCACCCAAGGGTGCAAAAGGAATTAACAAACAAACAAAACCACATCTCAGATGCACACAAACACAGCCCTTGTTAAATACAGGCATGGTATTTCCTTTGCCACATGGCATCACCTCAGTTGAAGAAGGGCAAAGTATTTTCCCAGTAGCCAGAAGACAGAGCCTGACTGAAAGCCCACAGAATCCCTGTGACCACAGAAGTATTAAGGACCTATAGCAAAGCGGCTCCCTGGCTAGCACTGTCATATTAGTTCCAGAAATACTGCCAATATTGTGTAATTCCCACAGGAAAACTAATGGAAAGCTATTCAAAATGAGAATCCTTCCTGCAGGTGGGAAGGTATTTCTTCAATCTGAGGGTTAATTGCATCTCAGCTGTGACCTGGAGCACCCTTATTATTTAAGTGCACAGCCTCCCAGGAGCACAGAAATCATGCTAAGTTATGGTGCATTTCTACTGTGGGAAATGACTGCTAGGTGCTGGCACTGAAACTATTGTACTCTTATTTGTGACACAAAGAGCACTTGAAAACAAGTTTCTCTCTTTTTTTCCAAGCACAAAAATCTTGCTCGCTGATTCACTCCAGCTCTTTTCCTTCCTGCACAATTTTCCCCGAGTTACATGGCATTTCAACCATTTAACATCAGAAGTTTTACTGTGTTTAACAATATCTTAAAAGAATATCTCCTCAAGCCAGGGGCCACATTCTGCTCTGTTACATCCAGAGCTCACTGGGATTGCACCAAGTAACTCCAGGTGCACTTGGACAACTGAGTGCAGAATCTACACTTGGAGGGACCAAGGCCACCCAGTTTAATGGGCCACCCATGCTTTAATTATTACTAATAATTCTTGATTGGTTTTGGTTTTTTTTACTAATATTAACAGTTGGGGAAGACAGGTCATGAACAGAAAAGTGGAAAAGTAATGGAAATTACATGGTAGCCTTTAACCAGGCAGAAAGATGCTTGTGCTGATACACTTTGGGTACCAGGAAAGCTCATGGCCAAAGACATACAGTGTCTTTCAACAAAATAATAGATGAATTGTGGCTGCTTACATCAGGCACCACTGAAAGGCATGGAGTCTCCTGCAGGTACTGGGGAGTCAGCAGATTCCTGTTGTGCCAAGCACTGGTTGGGATGGCCCTTCCCTGCTGTGCCAACAGCACATGAGGCTGTAGGAATGAGCCCCACACTCCACAAGGATTTCTGCTTTGTAGATAATACCATCAAAACAGCAGACTGGGAGAGAAACTCTGGGTTCCAACTCCAGCCACCCTCTAGAAAGGCAATTTAAGCGAGAACAAAAAGACACGATACTGTAAACCCTGCTGGTTGCCAGCTCAGTGAACCAAGGCAAATCTATGTCATAGTAATTATACTTACATTGTAAATCTGGGCAATAGCTCTTCAGGTGGTATAAATTGGCATTGGCTCATTACAATCAAGGAAGCCTTATTGATTTATGTGAGGTAAGGCTCTTGCATGAATTTTCTATCAGTTAACAGCCTAAACCTACCTCCAAACCTGAATCGACCCATTAACAGTGCACTTCTGGAATGTCTATAATTCCTCTTCACTGTGTAATTTTTATTGCTAAGAGCTGAAAGTTTGGCCAATGGCATTCAATTCCTGATGACTAAAATCTATGCAAGGAACAGGTGCCCATAACTTCAGGTGTCTTCATAACACCAGCCTGAATTGTAACAGCAAATTACATTATTTCAGGCAAGGCTGTATCAATGTTTCTGAATTAAATGTTGATTTTCCAGGAGTTTGAAACACATCCATTAGTTCTCCTTGACACTGGAGCTCAACCCCAAAGTTGGAATTTTGCTTACTTGTTTTGAAAAAGTAATGGCTTTCACATGTTTCCACCCAGGTAGGCAGTAAGCCCTCAGAAAAACTTCTTCTTTGCTCCTCTACAAATTAGGAGCAGCTATTCTATATTCCAAATCCCAAATTAAGCTCCTGGGACTGAAGACATGCCAGTGGCATCTGAACATTAAGTCCTCTCAGTCAAAACCTCACCAGGATGACCTCATGAGCCAGAGGTAGTTTTCCAATACTTTCAGTAGCACAGTAGATATGAAACTTCCCCAGCCAGCTCATTTACTGCATACACAGAACTTTTGCATGTACCAACAGATTATTTTCTCTCCTAAAAATACATCCTGAAATATTCACTTTAAATACGTACACTACCAGACTGTGTACATGTACCCAGGGCAGAAGACATCTTTCTACTTTAGTGTACCCTGCTAATCACATACCATCTGGTAATATATTATGTATTCAAAGATACACATAATATATCAAAACACATACTGTAGGCATATTATAGTGTGAGGAAAGAAGGAATATATCAGATGTAGTCACACAAGTGTAAATAACTTCTCATCCAAAAGAGCAGAACAGCTTTAAAGTACAATGACATTTTGAAAGATCTGCATTATATCTAGAAATGAGAAATTTTTAAATGAGCCTGAGCACTCAGTGGTGCATTAATTAAAGACTTCATCTGATACCCATAAAAGTAATTGGAAAGACCTGCTGACTTTACCCATCTCTGAATTGGGCCCAGTAGCACATTAATTGAGGGCAAGTTTACAACTGCAGCAAGATGAAATTAGTTCTCAGGACAGTAAATCGTGGTTTCATGCATTAAATAGTGATGTGCAGTTAATTTTACTTCTAGAAAGATCTCAGTTAAAAAACATGCATTTCAAAGCTACTCAGTGCTTGATGTTTTAAGACTCAGAAACAGAAAGCTTTATTATATTGGTAGATTTCTACTACACAAACGAGCAGCCAGTGGTCTCTTGACAGACAAGTGTATGTGCTAAATTATTTCTGTCCACAGCTAAGAAATGAAAAGTAGTATCCATTGCTTTATTTCTTTTAAAAACAACAGCAATGATTTTTTAAATCTGTGGGTTTTTAAACTCTGCTCTGCAGTGACTTAACTCCCATCTCCTTGATTCTCATATGGGGGTTGGACAGACCCACTCAAACACTTCACCACCACTGCACCTTCTACTGATCCCACCAGATCTTCATTAATATGCAAAGGACAGAATTTATTCAGCTGTGTAGGATTTTGTTTTCAGTTCCATTTTCATTGCCACTTGTTTCACCTCTTATTCAAAGAGAAGAATGTTTCATGCTCACATATAAATACAGTATAACAACTTATCAAAGTCACACAGGGCTCCAGGAGCACAAAGCAGAAACAGCAATTTGAAGGGTTTTTTAAGAGAAATAGAGCAGCTGCTACTGAGATGCACAACTCTGAGAGCACCTGCAGGAGAAGAGGGAATAGGCAATTTCCCATTGAAATCTCAGCCTTCAGATTTGTTTTTCCTCTGACACCGCAGATTGCTCTGGAGTTCACTGGCACAGATAACAACAAAACAGGATCCCTGAAGAAACTACATTTACTTCTGTAGGGGAGGACAGAAGTATGGGCAAGGGCACAAACAGACATTAGTAAGTTCTGGCCTCCAGAATCAGTATTGAAGACATGTGCCACACACATACCAAACTTTATTTTCCAGGTATTCACTTTTAACTGTCTTGCTGGGAGACAGATTCTTGCCTAATCTAGCTTTTAAGTGACCTTCTTGGGACAGCATAGAGAGCTCTGATCTTTAGAGGTGTCTGAGCAGTCCCAAGAGCTCAGTTTGTTTTCAGATTTCTCACTGAAGCTGTTTCAAGCATCTTAAATCACTGCCACTTCAAACAATGTATGTCTTTTTTATTCCTTTTACATTGCAGCTTATTGCTTATAGCAGAGTTTCATTTCATCTCCACACCAACAATCCATGCAAATGGTGTTTGCAGTTCCAACATGAAGGGTTAGAAATCACCAGCTAAACCAACACAATATTTTTGTAAAGCAGCTGGGAGAACAACAGAGAAGATACAAAGCACAGCCACATTATTTTATTTTAGTGACATAGGGGACTGATCCAACTGCACCCATTTATACCTGGACTATTCCTTTGCATGGGTTCAGTTTTAGATAAAATTTAGGTTAGGGAGATGCAGTGTCATTAGCTGATGAACCTTTGAAGAACATAACTGTGTATTAGATCTTTGAGGAAGCCGCTGTATCCCAATGCTCATTTCTTCCTCCCCCTTCCCCATTCAATTGCCTTCTTACCTGTCACCATCTGCAGATTCAATTGTTCAGAGAGACCAAATTTTGACTCCTATATATTCCAGACTTCAGCATCTCTAACTACAAGCAAGACACTCCTACACTCTGCAGGTTGCTGGCTTTCCTGGTAATTACTGTTCCCTCATCATCCCTGAGGGAGAAAAAATATCTTCTGCAGCCCCATTACCAGATGTCTTCTGATATTACTGCAAATCCCATTTCCCCCAAGGTGTTCTTGCTACAGTTGACCCTGTATTTTCTGATATAATTTGTGATCTTTTTCCTATCAAAAACGTCACAGAAATGTATTTGTACATACAGCTCGCTCATCTCTAACCCAGGTCTCTAACTTGTGCTCAAGCTGACAGAGTCTGAAGTTTGCTTCTACTCTCCAGACTCCCCTATATCCTGCATTTCTTCCATAAACCTTTGCCAAAATAATTTTTTCTGCAAGTTTAAACTTACTGCCACAGCTTAGAATCTTGTGTGCAATGAGTTCAGAGCATACAACAGCCTCCCTGGAGCACAGGGGAACTCATATTCTTTTTTAATTCTATTTCTTCCCTCAGCAAGATTCCAGATTCTCCACCCTTAGGAAACAAAAAGGGGAAAAAACAAAAACAAAAAAAAACCTACACACACAAAAAAAAAGAAAACACACATAAAAAAAAAACCCAAACTATTTGCTACCTCTGATTTGAGGTAAGAAATAGAATTAATTTCTTTTTTTCTTTAAAGTGCTGATTTCCTTACTTCCAGATTTCTGTTATCCCCACAGCTCATTCTTAGAAGATTGCCACAATGTTAAGGCAGGGATGGTGAAGCCTGAAACCTGAAAATAGGCCTATCTTGGTAGCATTGCAAGCCAGCAGCCATCAGTGCAGGATTGCCAGTCACAGAGCTTATTTACACAGGGGAGTTTTAGGGACCTAGGTTTGTTTTTGCATTTTCTACTTGTCAAACAGATTAGACACAGGTATATTCAATATCCTAAATGAAATACATCTTTAACTAAGGTCATTCTTCCAATCTCTTTTCTATACTGAGAATCCATACAGGCATCAAGTCAAACTATTNGTAGGATTTTGTTTTCAGTTCCATTTTCATTGCCACTTGTTTCACCTCTTATTCAAAGAGAAGAATGTTTCATGCTCACATATAAATACAGTATAACAACTTATCAAAGTCACACAGGGCTCCAGGAGCACAAAGCAGAAACAGCAATTTGAAGGGTTTTTTAAGAGAAATAGAGCAGCTGCTACTGAGATGCACAACTCTGAGAGCACCTGCAGGAGAAGAGGGAATAGGCAATTTCCCATTGAAATCTCAGCCTTCAGATTTGTTTTTCCTCTGACACCGCAGATTGCTCTGGAGTTCACTGGCACAGATAACAACAAAACAGGATCCCTGAAGAAACTACATTTACTTCTGTAGGGGAGGACAGAAGTATGGGCAAGGGCACAAACAGACATTAGTAAGTTCTGGCCTCCAGAATCAGTATTGAAGACATGTGCCACACACATACCAAACTTTATTTTCCAGGTATTCACTTTTAACTGTCTTGCTGGGAGACAGATTCTTGCCTAATCTAGCTTTTAAGTGACCTTCTTGGGACAGCATAGAGAGCTCTGATCTTTAGAGGTGTCTGAGCAGTCCCAAGAGCTCAGTTTGTTTTCAGATTTCTCACTGAAGCTGTTTCAAGCATCTTAAATCACTGCCACTTCAAACAATGTATGTCTTTTTTATTCCTTTTACATTGCAGCTTATTGCTTATAGCAGAGTTTCATTTCATCTCCACACCAACAATCCATGCAAATGGTGTTTGCAGTTCCAACATGAAGGGTTAGAAATCACCAGCTAAACCAACACAATATTTTTGTAAAGCAGCTGGGAGAACAACAGAGAAGATACAAAGCACAGCCACATTATTTTATTTTAGTGACATAGGGGACTGATCCAACTGCACCCATTTATACCTGGACTATTCCTTTGCATGGGTTCAGTTTTAGATAAAATTTAGGTTAGGGAGATGCAGTGTCATTAGCTGATGAACCTTTGAAGAACATAACTGTGTATTAGATCTTTGAGGAAGCCGCTGTATCCCAATGCTCATTTCTTCCTCCCCCTTCCCCATTCAATTGCCTTCTTACCTGTCACCATCTGCAGATTCAATTGTTCAGAGAGACCAAATTTTGACTCCTATATATTCCAGACTTCAGCATCTCTAACTACAAGCAAGACACTCCTACACTCTGCAGGTTGCTGGCTTTCCTGGTAATTACTGTTCCCTCATCATCCCTGAGGGAGAAAAAATATCTTCTGCAGCCCCATTACCAGATGTCTTCTGATATTACTGCAAATCCCATTTCCCCCAAGGTGTTCTTGCTACAGTTGACCCTGTATTTTCTGATATAATTTGTGATCTTTTTCCTATCAAAAACGTCACAGAAATGTATTTGTACATACAGCTCGCTCATCTCTAACCCAGGTCTCTAACTTGTGCTCAAGCTGACAGAGTCTGAAGTTTGCTTCTACTCTCCAGACTCCCCTATATCCTGCATTTCTTCCATAAACCTTTGCCAAAATAATTTTTTCTGCAAGTTTAAACTTACTGCCACAGCTTAGAATCTTGTGTGCAATGAGTTCAGAGCATACAACAGCCTCCCTGGAGCACAGGGGAACTCATATTCTTTTTTAATTCTATTTCTTCCCTCAGCAAGATTCCAGATTCTCCACCCTTAGGAAACAAAAAGGGGAAAAAACAAAAACAAAAAAAAACCTACACACACAAAAAAAAAGAAAACACACATAAAAAAAAAACCCAAACTATTTGCTACCTCTGATTTGAGGTAAGAAATAGAATTAATTTCTTTTTTTCTTTAAAGTGCTGATTTCCTTACTTCCAGATTTCTGTTATCCCCACAGCTCATTCTTAGAAGATTGCCACAATGTTAAGGCAGGGATGGTGAAGCCTGAAACCTGAAAATAGGCCTATCTTGGTAGCATTGCAAGCCAGCAGCCATCAGTGCAGGATTGCCAGTCACAGAGCTTATTTACACAGGGGAGTTTTAGGGACCTAGGTTTGTTTTTGCATTTTCTACTTGTCAAACAGATTAGACACAGGTATATTCAATATCCTAAATGAAATACATCTTTAACTAAGGTCATTCTTCCAATCTCTTTTCTATACTGAGAATCCATACAGGCATCAAGTCAAACTATTCACAACTAACACAACACTCCCAAATCTTGGTGGGAAATACAGTACTTATATTCATAAGTATATTCTAGAATACATTATTTAATATTCATCTAGATCCTACAGAGTTGAAAAATTGCAGCCCAATAGGCCAATATTCAAAACAGCTCCACTAAAAAGATTTACAGTAGGAGGTTGTTTCAATACTGAAGGTAAATACACTGTAGGGATGAAGCGAAACAGGTGTCCCTAAAAACTGGAAAGAACAAAGCTGGTGAAGGTCCCAGATGTGGAAGAGGCTGCAAATACCTCCACATGTGAGAAAAGGATATTCACTGAGAGAAGTGCATCACCTATGCCTGCTGACAGCAAGAAATTGTCTGTCTACAACCCACCTTGCATGGAGAAATCCTGATCCTGACCAACAGTCTCTAAATGTTGCTAAGGTACTGGCTAATACCACTGAAAGGTTTATAAATATATAAAGATGTATATAAAGCATCTTTAGTAAATAAGGCTGCATAGTTTAGAATAGGTTGCTGTGAAAAATCCTGAGCCTGCTGCTAATCCTGAGGGTGGTGAGGCCCTGGAACAGGCTGCCCAAGGAGGTTGTGGATGCCCCATACCTGTGTCTTGGGGTGGTTTTGTGACAGTCATGTATTCCCCATCACCTGCTGGAGGGTTTTTTGTACCTTTAAACTGCAGCCAGGAGGACTCTTCAAGGCAGCTCACTTGACCTTGCAGCTGGAATGTTTACAGATTTCTACCCGGTGGGAGACTTTTTCCCCTCTGCTAGTAGCAGAGGAGGGGGGGTTTGCTCACTACTTTTTCAGCTTTCGGCTGGAGAGGGACGGAGATCTGCCTCGGCGGTTTCTATTCCTGTTTGGACGGTTTTCGGCTCGTTTCCTTCATCCAAGACCAGCTCACCCTCTCCGGGACGCCTGGTTGGGACAGCTGCCTCAGACCCGGTGGGGAGGCCTGGTTCTACTTGGGCCTTGGGCCTGGGACACGTGAGAGAATTGCGGGAGGCCCATCGACCTCCACCTCTGGGATGGGAGGGGGATTCAGTGTCCTTTTCTGCCCTGGGCCTGGTGGGAAGGGAGCTCTCTCTGTTGAATAGTTTTTTTTCACTTTCATTTGAGACGTTCTTGTCCAGAACCCGTGGGGAAGGGGCTGCCAGGGCCTGCTTGCTTGGCTGGCAGGAGAGAGGGAGGGAGAGAGGCGCCCTTTTGGGTTGTTTCCTCCTGGGTTTGTGACCAAACCGGCACAACCTGGAAGTGTTCAAGGTCAGATTGGATGGAGCTCTGAGCAACCTGGTCTGGTGAAAGGTTGGTGGGAACAAGATGATCTTTAAGGTCCCTTCCAGCCCTGGTCAGTCAATGATTCTATAAAACTGCTTCAGGCCTGCAGGATGTCCAATGCCAGAAAGCAAGCATGGTGGTAAGAGGATTATGTCAAATTCTGATGCACTAAGTTTAAGACACAAGCCTGCCCAATTTTTTGGCTGCAAGACACATTCACTGCGTATAAATTCCTCACTCAGTGCTGGCAGTATGTATTTAGCCCAGTTCTTTGAGAACTCAGTCCCTAATCTGTATGCAGCCTGCTTTTGTTCTGAGCCTTTCTTCATGTTCTCCCTCTCTTCTTAATTAACAGAAAACACTTATGAATATTAAAGAAGAAATTAACAACAGTGTAAATAATTTCTGGATGTTTGTAGATTCCAAATTTAGTTTTTAATTAACCCCCACTGATTTCAAAAATCTGTTTAAGAAAAAGATATCATTTCAAAATTTCCCTTGTGTTTAAAGAAGGAAAAAGAAATAAGGTAAGACTGCAAAGCAGCAGTTTGGCATTGCAGACACCAGCATCACGTGTTAGTCTGCTGCTTCTGGTTTCAGCAGAACAATCCACATGCTGCCTCCTCCATTTCACAAGCAAAATGCAGGGGATTTGGTCAAACACTGCATAACTATAACACAAGTGCATCTTCTGCAGAGTTAAAAGGATCCAGGCTCTTTGAATTCTACTAGATAAAACCAAAACACAGGAACTGGTCAGCTGCAGAGGTCAGCTGAATCCCACATTGCAATCACTGACCACAACTAGTAACCAGATGCTTCTGAGGAAGATGCTAAAAGCCCTGACACAGCTATTACAGAGTCCACTTTTTTATGGGTACACCTCTTTGTCACCCAAGTCCTGGCTATGGGGATTTTGTTTAAGTTTGTATAATTCCTCCCACAGCAAACCTATATGTTCTTGCTAGCCATTTTAAACACCCAGTCTTTATAGCTCATCTGACCAATCTACCCTCCTTCAACTCCTGTCACCAGTCAAGGGTAGAGGAGGCTCTTCTGGATTGAAGGAAAGGAAATTCCTGAGCATTTTTTTTTTAATTGGTTGATTTTTCCAGTGTTTTGGCATTCACATAAGAGTAGATGCCTTGTAGTGAATCACTAGCACATACACAGGCAAGGCAGGTATGACCTGTCTCTCATACCAGTAAGGGCAATTTACCTCTGTGTCTTTTACATCTCTTGGAAAGATACAAAAAAGGGAGAAATCTCCTACCATTGATCTGTGTGCAGCAAGCCCTGTTGAGTCAGTGGGAGTCCTGCATGTGAGGCAACTCAAAGACAGATACTCCAAAAAAATTAATTTAAAGATGCCTCAGGAAAGCTTTAAATTGCACTTCCCAGAGCATGCAGTGGGGTAGATCCTCTCCCTTGTGCCTAACACCCATCAGCATTGAGTTACTCATGTTCACTGAGAGGAGAACATGTCCTGGTGCTGCTGAAGGAATTCCTGGGTTTCTCACCAACACCACTCATCTCCTCTGCCTCCTCACACAGCCACTGTGCACACATGGGCTAAAGAAATATTCCCTTCCGCACTCAGCCTGAAAGCTGCACAACAGGCTGGAATCTCTAATGTGGCAATCACAGAGGCACCTTCAGACTGATGGGTGCTGATGGGTCTTGTTACCTCTGCAATAGCTGAATGGTAGTATATTCACAAAAGGCTGACATATAGAAAAAGATACTGTATTTGAAATACTATTTCTAGGTACAAATGTTGAGGTCTTATTTTGAAAAAGTATTTTCAAGGCAAAAACCAAATAAAAGACTGCTGAGTCTATACAAGCACTTCCACCCATAATTAACATTTTTACAAAGAGAAGGAAAAGTCATTTGGTTTACCCCATCTCTTGCTTTTAATTTTTAAATATTTTTAAATTCCCTTTTATCTTAAGAGGGCAATTATATAGCAGTATTGAAACAGCAAGCACTTCCATAAAAAAATTGATTAACTGCACAACAGCCAATACAGAGACACAAATCAACAGAACCTGGTGATACAAAAAGGTGCTCTGCCTCTCCACCAGGAGAAGCAAAACACTGGAAGTGAGAAAGCATCCAGAAGTTGAAGAAATAGTGCCCTCAGCACAGCTGAGCACACTCAGTAGTTTTCCAGGGAAGGAGCTGGGAGCAGAGTGAGAGCTCAGTAGCACATTTGAGGAAGAAATGCAGAAAAGACTATATCCCTGTAAAGACCACATCCAACGAGAAACACAAATCTCCATGGCAAGTGCCCCCAGAGAATTCCCACCCACAGAGTCTACCTTGCTCTGTGTGTGAGGCAATGCTGTGAGCCCATTTCCTCACACCCAAACTGGAGAGGAGCACAGGGGAACAGATTCCCATGGGAATTTACCTCCATCCAATACTTGGGGTGCACCAGGGAGACCCCAGCCACCGCTCCACAAGAGAGGAGAAAAGCAAGAGCTGGGTCTAGCCCGGAAGTGGGAACCCTCTTATCTCCATCCATCACAGCATTTACCACCCTGACAGATGCCCTCCATCAATGGAGGCAACACCTTATCTCATGCAGGAAAGCTCCAGTGCAGCAAAACAGATCACCTAACCACGAGCATCACGTTCCCAGAGCATGGAAATTCGCCATTTTCTTTGGGACTCACTCACTGACAGCAGCTACAAGTCTGGTCCAGGGAAATAGCACAAGCTTTTTGTGCCAGCAGAGCAGCCCAGGGAGAGATGAGGAAAGCAGGCAGTCATACACCTTGATTTGTTCTCATGCACAACTCGCCTCACCGATGATTGTGCCCTGCCTTGGGTTTGGCAACAGCTCTTGTGCCCCCTCAGGAGCTGGGCAGACAATGAAAATTCAGTGCCAGGTGCTCAGCACAACAAACCTACCAACAGCCACATAAGAGAAGCAAGCACAGTAAGTCACCTTCCCAGGCAAACTGGCTTTCGTGCTAGCTAGGCCATTAGCAATCTTCAATCCCTACACATCAGAAGTTAATCCTGCCTCAGGCAGCATTAACTTACACATTAGCTCTTTAATGTAACAGCCACAGTGCTGGAAAGGAGTCATCTGCTACAAATATTTTCCCACATGACTCCACTCACTTCCCCAATTACTACATTTCCTATTCTCTTTTGAAGGGATCTTTTATACATAGCTTTACCTTGCTAGGCTGGGATTATCACAGCAATATCCCACGAAGGTGTTTTCATCCTGTGCTCAGTGACTTCGAGCCTGCTTTTGTGGTATCTCCAAGAGCACCTACTCAGTGGTGCTCAGGCAAAGCCTGATGTGGCACACAGCCAAGGCTGCTGCCCACCAAACAGCAAAACCTTGGAATATTCCTGTGAAAAGCCCTTCCATGCAGTTTGCTGTTAGCACTGGGGTCACCCTAGAGGTGCTACGTATTTGTGAAAACATGCACAGATCAAAGCGTCCTGAATTCCAGGACAAGTAATGATTTATTAAAAAACGCATACTAAATGCCTAATATATAAACTATTTATAAACCAGCAAGGGAGCAGAAGCTTTACTGTTTTACTTGCAGACTCTTCATGCCAAAACTGCAAAACAAGTACTTTAAGAACAACATGGATTGATTTCAATTTGTGTATATCGAGCCAACTTCAATGGCTCTGGTTTTACATGCACAAATTCATGTGTTTATGAATAATAAATACCTTTTTCCCCTAGATAATCAGAAAGAGATTATATATTTTTTGCTGTCCTACAAAAAGTCTATTTCATAAAGATACTATCTTAAAATAGTTAAGCCAACAGTCCTTTTAAATGATACATTTAGATAACACTTACAAAAATATCACAGAAAAAAAAAAAGCATTTATACAAATTAATGCATGAGAATCATTAGAATAAGAAAACCACAATTGTTGTAAATAGGCTCCTGAAACTGCTTCACAGGAAAGTCACTAATGAAATCCTTGGAGAGCCCAGGCAATCTTTGGTTCAACAATTCAACTTCAGGTTCTTTTTATTTTTTCTGTTCACATTTTCAGATGTTCCCCCAAGGTGCCTGTGCTCTAAAAATACTTATATGGTAAGACAAGTTCAAACACAACTTAAAAGAAAATGTATTTTATGTCATTTTGATAGGGTGAGGTTGTCACCTTATTGTTCAGCAATGTTCCTGGCAGATCGACTCTGAAGAGCCAAGTGGGCGTTAAGCTGAAACAAAGCTATCTAAGTCAAGGTGATAAAATCTCTTTTGGTTAAAGCACCCCTTCCTTCTCTTTTGGTCTCCTGAACTAACTCCAGTTGTTGGAGGGCTGTGAAATCCTTCTCCTATGCAATCTGATCTCCACCTAAACAGGGTACCTCCATCCAAGGCTGATTCCTGTAAAAAATCACGTCCCCTTCCCCCAAGGCTGTTTCCGTGCTGCTCCCCTGACTTCAAAGCATGCAAAACCCAAACTGCCCGTACCACTGGAACACAGAGCCAGGCCACCATCCTTCCCACCATTACATGGCCAATCGAGCCATCAACACAGCTATGAGATACTTCATCAGCAAGACCCCAGCACTGCCCTCGGCAGATCAGTGCACACCCTGATCAACCTAAAGGACGTGATTTCCCCACGGCCTCAGTAATCAGGGTTTTTTAAACGGTCTCATTATGAGTAGATAGGTTGCTATTTCAACAGAGAATAACAGAATTAAGCACCTAGCATAACTCTTCGATGTGATCTATGCACTGCTGAAAGGTAACTCCAGCACAGCACCACGAGAACAGTCCATCCATCCCACAGAGTGCTCATGGCCTCCATTATCACTGGGATAATCTACGGCACTTTCAGTTTAGGAGTAATGTCCTTGTGTTGATGCCTTGCAATTTGATGGGATTTCCGTTCATTAGTAGTAATAAAAGAACCACTTTTTATTCATTAAATTATTCTAAGTGACAGGAAAAAACCCTTTCTTAAGACAAGCATATGCACAGCTGCATTTTTTCTCATGCAGTTGGGATCACCCCTCTCAGCACATTAATATTGTATTAGAGAATGTAGATCACTTTTTCATTCTTAATTGGTACTTAAAAATTTCTCTCTAGTGAAAATACTGATTGATTTGGTGTTTAAATGAACTTGTTCGTTGCAACTGCAAATATCCTGAATACTAAGTAGTTTAAAATAACTTGTCATCGTAAAAAGATAGATTGACCGTGCTTAGAAAAAAAAATTGCTATTAAAATTAAAATTCTAACTTCATAGCTACTAAACAAATAACATTAAAAAGAAAATCTAGAATAAGCCTGCCTTAGTCATGTTCAATTTTTGTGCACTGCCAGCTTCAAGGAGTAAAAAAATTATGAAACTGCTAGAGAAAGTGATCAGGCTATTAATGATAATGAAGTTTTCATTATATTTGCTTTTTCATTTCAGAGTCTTTTTAGTTTTCATATTTAAAGTATTTTCTCTACATCCACAAGACCTTGTACTTTTAGGTGGTTTGCTTTTTTTTTTTTTAAGTGCAAGAAGGAAAGTGCAGGGAATTCTGATCTGATCATGCTGACTAATATCATTTTTAAAAAAAGCAACCAGAAAATAAATAAACTTTGGCATGGGAGATGAGGAAAGAGTTGGCTGCACAAACCTGCAGAGAAACTGGAAAATCCCACACTGCATCAGGTTTGGACGAAGTGCACTGAGAAGCAGCCCCCCAGGCACCCTCGGAGGCGAGCATTAGAAGGAAGAGGGGCAAGAATTACCTGTGGTTGATGGCCCCGGCTGGCAGGGGACTGAGCCCTGCGCGGATGCTGGGGACAGCCGTGGGCAGGGGGAGGGTTAACGCCGCAGGAAAGCACAGGCAGCTCCAGGGCTGCAGCCGGGGCTCTTCCTCTCTCCTTCCCACAGCCCCGCTTAGCCCTCAGCCGAGAAGTCTGAAGACAAAGGTTCGGCTGCCCAAAGGCGAGGGGAGCCCACTAACACCTCTTTATGGGCTGGGCAAGGAGCCCAGGGCAACTCACAGCACCTGCCACAGGCTGTGGGGAAAAGTGGCTTCAGCTGGGTCCTGCACCCAGGTGTGTCCCGTAACATTCTACAGTGTTGGGCTGTGGAGGGGGGTAATGCATTCTCACCTAAATATTATGTATTAGCTCAAAAGACAAAGCTTGTCTCTCTAGAGACCTCAGTGAAAAGGTAAAAAGTAAGCTCATTAATCCACAACAACAAGCTTATGGTTCTTTTTACTTTTGTTCCATGTAATCTAATCCAATTTATCTTTTGCATACAGATTTATCAAATTATTTGCCCAATATAAGAATATACAGTGTTTACTTAACAGTCCTTGCAGGTTTTTGTTTAAATTTTGTATGCCTTATTCAAAGTCTACTAAACTAGAAATAAACGTGTAACAGTCAATGATTTTTATATTACTGTCTTTGTTTTCTCAGTGGAAAGTGCCTTTAAAAAGTCTCTGACTTTCAGGCCATGACGGGCCTGAAGACTCAGCTTTTTAAGTGAGCCTAAAACAAGA
Source organism: Notiomystis cincta (assembly GCA_013398075.1). Lineage (NCBI taxonomy): Eukaryota > Metazoa > Chordata > Aves > Passeriformes > Notiomystidae > Notiomystis > Notiomystis cincta. Next base: position 18,063 of record VZRX01018656.1, on the reverse strand, counting down.
TTTTAACTTTGAAAGCCTAGGTCATATGTCAGTATTAAATTTTTATCATCCTTTTGCAGAAATTAATTTATTCTTAATATGGTTCAGTGTTTTACGCTGTTTTTCCATTCCCTATTCTGCTCAGGAGCATTGTTGATTGTTTCATCAGCAGTGGTCACAACTCAGGAGAAGAGAGTTTGGGCAAGTCAATTAACACTGCTGTAGAGCAGAGCCCAGGAGAGGAATGGACATATGGTCTGCAATGATGTGCAATTTGCTATTTTTTAATTTCTTAGTAAATAGAGTGAGCTAGAGGACATTCTTGGTCACATTAAGATGAAAGACCAACTACAGAGCCTTACTAATCTGGCCTCACTTAAAATTCATAGATGCTTTACATGTCAAGTAACCTAACCTCTTAAAAATGTACAGGAATGAGATTTAAAAAAATGGAATTCTTTTGCTATACCAAATATTTGCTTTCATTATACATTCATTAGACTGGGAGAAGTGCTAGAGGGCAGAATTTGGGCGAAGTGTTTAATGTTTATTAAAAAAATCCTTTGCTAGACACAGAAGTGTCCTAATAGGTCATCAAATTCATATCATTGTGCCGCTACAGACTGACCCATGTTTATTTCCTCATATGCATCTAATCAATTTTTATAGCTGCTCTCAAATAGTCAATTAAGAGTTCTATTAATAGTAATGAATCCGCAGCTCCAGCAGGCAGGAAATATCTGCCAGCATTTCCTCGCTAATTTTTTTTCCACAGTGAAAAAGACAAGTGCTTTTGAAGAGCTGTGCACTCACAAGCACAGGCTTTTCAGGACACCAGCACAGGTCAGCATCCACTCTGCAAACCCACAGGCTGTCCTTCTGGCCATCCATTGTAACAGGTCTCCCACGGCTCCATCTTTCCTTGAGGAGTCAAATGGAAGCACACAGGCACTCACCAATTGTCCCTAAGTCGTGGGTGGACAAAAGAGCATAAACTGTTGGAGTAGTGAATTGACACCTTTTTTGTTATAGTTCAGTTACCAATAAAGCCAGAATCCAGGAAGGGAATGATTACAGACAAAGCCAAACACATGCAGGTTCAGCTCAGAGCTGTCTGAGGACCTTCCACCTTTTAATAAGCCACAGTTCAAAGGTTTCCACATTTTTCTTACCAGGTGCACCCAGTGGATAAAGCAGAACACAGAGCAAGCAGGGCCTATCCACAGTAGGTGTACTGCAGATATAAAGCAATGCTGTTGGCAGTATGGAATATTTCTTTTCCATTTTTCCATGGATGTAAACTCCCCTAACCTGGACTGCATTAATTCCACTCAGTGTCTTTTTAAATCCATACAGGCGGTATTGTGCTTTTTTCGCACTATCAGGGTGGTGAGGCACTGGAAGATGTTTCCCAGTGAAGCTGTGGATGCCCCACCCCTGGAGGAGCTCAAGGCCAGGTTGGGTGGACCTTTGATCATCCTAGTTTAGTGAAAGGTGTCCCTACCCATGGCAGGAAAAACTGAATGATCTTTATGGTCTCTTCCAACATAATCCATTCCATGATTCTTTCAGTGAAGAAGCTTTTTTAACCAGCCAGCCAACCTCTGTTTACATATGCACTCTCTTCCTCACAGTGCTACCAAAGGCAGAAAAAAAAATCCAGTTTTGACCTTTTTACCCTTCTTATGCTCGCTTTCTTCTTATGAAATCGCTCCTCTCAGGAGTTAGCAAGGAAGGCCATTGATCAAAAAGCCACAACAGCAAGATAGGACATGACAGTGGTTCTGGCAGCTGGAATGTAAAATGAATCTGTCTGTCTCTAGCTGGCCAATTCAAAACCAGGTTAACAGTACCTGAAATTCATCACTATCTAATGTCTTTGTGAGATGAGACTGATGTCAGTTTAATTTAATAGGCCAGGCTGAAAAATGCGACAGTTCAATAATTGATTCATGAGTGGATTAGACAGCACTGCCTCAGGGGTGGCAACATCCACCAAAGGGTGGGGATGATGGCTGGGGCACTAACAGCATGAGCTGCCTCATTTCAGTCCAGCCTCCAAGCCTTGCAGGCACCCCAGCCTGTGCCCACCCTGCTGCAGAGGTGGGCAGACAGGCCCATGACGGGACACACCTTGGAAATAAAAGCATAGCCCACATTTCCCATCAGGAGAGCAACCGGGAAACTGGTGCTGCAGATGTCTGTAGTGTACACCCTGCTGGGAATGCACCAAGGACTGCAAGGTACAGAGCTGTCAGCCAGGTGCTTTCTGCAAGGGCTGAAGTTCACTGAATAAATAAAGGGAGAAAAGGGGGATGAGAGTCCTTTTATCTCTTTCAAAGATGGTCTTGCTGACTTTCCTCATTGCAGACAGGTGCAGTCTCCTTTCTTTATCAGAGAGCTGTAATGGCAGTCGCCCTTGTGCTGCTGGTTCCACTTCCTTCTCTTTCACCCCACAGTCTCCTTTTCTTTGACAGTAGGTATTAATGTGCCATCTATTCCAAAACATTTCCTAGTTAAAGCCTCCAACAACTCCCTTATATAGTTCTTCAACAGTCACACCTATGGCTGCCCTATCCCTGTATCTTTATAGATAATTAGCAAACCACCTACTCATGGAAACAGAGTAATTTTTTTTAAGCACCATCTTTTATTTGCAGACTTTGCAATATTTTTCTATTTTTCTTGAAAATTGTAAGCATAGACATGAAAACCTATGCTGCACTACTTCACAGTATAAACATGAAAGATAAATTCACCTTTATCATATACATTTGTTAAACCTTAATTCAAATTTTGCCAGAAAACTGTAGTTAATCAAATAAACACGATATCATTTACAGTGTTCCTTGATATGTTTAATTTGGACAGAAAAGCAAAGAAACTCCAACAGTTAAAAAATCCTCGCTAAACACAGGGGAGTGGTACAAGGTAAGTGTTGTAGAGCTCTTGCCAATCTAGGGTTACCGAAACAAACTTTCATGTTTGGAAAGCAGACTTTTTACATGGAAAAGAGACAGGAGCTTCAGGAATCTTAGAGTACTAGCTGTTTTTAAAAAGTCATTTCCAAGGTCTCCCTTACAGAAAAATGGAATCCTTTATGTTGGAAAAGACCTCCCAGATCATCAAGTCCAACCTATGACCAAACACCACTTTGTCAACCAGACCATGGCACTGAGTTCTGTCAGTCCTTGAACACTTCCGGGATGGTGACTCCATTGCTTCCCTGGGCAGCCCATTCCAGTGTCTGACAAGCACTCCTAACAACAGCTGCCAACACAGGTTTGGTTACAAGCAGCTCCCTTATCCAGAGGACCTTAGAGAATCCCGTTTGGATGTCAAGGTTCCCACCTTAACTTTGCTATTGCAGTCAAAAGAAGTAAAATGGCACTTTTCAAATTTATTCTACAGAGGACATAAGTATTTCTTATATGAATATAAACCTTATATAAGTGGATGAGAGACAGAGAAAAGAAGTGGAAAAAATTCATGAGCTTATTCTGCTTTTTATAAAAGTAAGAGGAAAAAAAAGTAATCAGACTTGGGCAATCCTGAAGCACACAGGTCTGAGGTACTCAAGATAACCAAAGTATAAACATGATCCATAACCATTATAAAAATCCTATTCTCTTTTAAAATATGCCTAGCCATTATCTCAGTTCTTTCTTCCTGGAAACAAAGCTGGCATTAGACTCAAATATGGATTAAGCTTTAACATCAGACAACGTATAAACAATAGTCATTCATTAACCCCTGTGGCTGTAATGAACCAGAACGTACCAGGTATTGATTACTGAACAGAAACTTCTAAATATACAAACCCAAAACCTGTGCTTGAAACAGCACAGAAACCACACAGTAGGTGTACATGAAAAAAAAATTCACTGGTTTGCTCTACAAAACAGGAGGTAAAGTGTTGCCATTTTAATTTCCATCATACTTTATTACAGGCAATTATGACATACCTGTGTGCCCATAAACGAAGAGCTGCTGTATCTAGACTTGAATTTACTGCCATAATTGAGCCTGAGCATTTTAAAGCCACCACGACTGTTACTTTGATTTCACTGAGTTCAGTGCTCACATTACATCAGTGCCTTAGGCTCAAGCCAGCTCAGGTTGCAACAAGTGCTCTGCAAACCCTTCAAAAAGGACAATCCCTGCTCCCCAGAGCCCATAGTGTTAAACCTAGCTAGGCAACACCATGAGGTTTAATGGCTTTTAGGCTCCAGATCCTTTTAAACTTGCTGGCCAATGTCTTCATCCTTCCCTCCTTGTACATTTGGAGCACTTTTTTACAGGAACACATGAAGTTTTTCCTGCTGAATGCATTGTCCAAAGGAAAACAGGCTGTTCCTAAAACGTGCAAGACCAAACCCAGGAGCTCAGGGGTTTTCATCTCACGTGGTGATCCATCCTCTCTTTAAACTGTAGGGGAGAGATCCTCACCCCGTGTAAACTGTCAGCATTTCACAGGAGTCCCTGGGGTAGTTGTGAGCTCATCAAGGCCAGGCTTTGCCTCAAGACATTCTATCTCAGGCTAAAATACAGACTGAACAGAGCTAAGTAAAGGCATTTTATACCCGTAATGGTGAAGAAAAATATTCCTACTTAACAATACTTTGCCAAGAGCAGTGAGAGGTTACTCTGCCCTCTTACATGTACACACTGCTTATCCTCTTAGCAAAGTAACAATCCAGCCATTATTTGTTGTTACAGAAGTTCTCCAGTTTAAATAGTGCTGGGTAGAAAAAGCAGATTGAGAGGGTTTTCAAGGCACTTCTGTCCCTCATTCACTTGTACACATTCACCACTGGGCACTGCTCAGGACTAAGAAAATCAAACACCTGTAGATACTTCTAAATTTCAACTTACCTGTGAGTCCAATTCTTTCTCATAACAACTGAGTATTTACCACGTTGTATTACACACACAGAGGTCTAGTCAGGCAACAAGGACCTTTTGGTGTATGTGATGTCACACATGTCCACTTTCTCTCATGTGAATTCATACACTAAAATTAATTTCTACTTTTGCTGAAACTGAAAATGCAAGAAATATACTTCAGTCAAGAGGAGAATTAAAAAAGATAACAAAATGAAAGACTGCAGAAAAGCTTAAAAAAAATCAGAATTTTTTACAAAACCAGAGGAATAAAATATGGTCAGTGTAATCATAGACACACAGTCATTCTGTAAAGGAAATATTTCCTGGTGCCTTGGCCTCATGTCAATGGCCCCATCTTGTGTCCCAGTTATTTTAAAGCTGGCTTAACACAGTAAATAAGGATGGAGGTGGGGAAGAGAAAGGGAAAAAAAAACCCATCAGACTCCTCTTAGGAAAATAAGACTTAATTAAAAAGTCTGCCATTGCTTTGCACTTAATTAGGACTAACACAGCTGTTAATAAGCTTCTGATTGATAGTAAACTTGATGTCTGCACAGAAAACTACTTACTTGGTTCAAAGATGCTGATAGTTTCATACAGAAAAAAGATTCTGTTTTGTAATTGTGCATAATGTTAATATTTGAAACATCCTTAAGGGTGATTGTACCTATTAAAATTTCATATGTGAAATGAGAAATAAATGAATTGGTGTTGCATTTTTAAAGGATCAGATTACTGTTGATTAAAGCTTTGTCTACACTTGAAATTTCCCAGTAGAACAGCTCTACTGGTGGTTGTAATAATAGGAGAACAAGCAGAGATAGGCTGCCAGTGACTGCTATTAAAATTACAATGTCATACAGACCTGATCTTTAATGGGTTATACAAGGCTGTGGTTATAATGTGGCTGTAGCACTTAATACTGCTAACCTCGCTACTGCTACTGGGGGTGAAATAGGAAGAAAGTGGAACAAAAAGCCAGTGTAGATGCAGTTGGGGAGTTACTGTTTGTCAGTAGAGCTGAGGTACAGATTGGAGTATTTACCCAGAATGCTTTCACAAATTCTCACCCTGCCTGAGAAATTAAATATCAAGCAATAATAAGTGAAGGGGAAGTTGAAGGACAGAGCAAGAGAGCAAAAGATGAGTAAAATAATTTGGAAGAAAAGGAAGGAAGCAATTGGGAATGGTAAACTTCATAGAAATAGCAGGGAAGAGAAACAGGCCTCTAGAGGAAAAGGAGAAATAAGAAAATCTCTTGCAATCTACTTTTAATTTTTCAATAGCACTCCTCCATGTAACAAATATAGAGAAGAGACTAAAATAAGCTCTGAGGCTTGAAAGGGAAACATAGAGAAAAGCCACATCAAAAGGAGAAACAAGAAAGGGATTTGTGGAAGAAAAAAAGAAATCTTTTGACAAATGAAAAAAAATCAACTGAGGAAATGAAGGTATTGAAAAGGAGTGAAAAAAGAGGATAAAGGGGGAAAAGGGGATAAGGAAGAAAAAAGGAAAAATACATGGAGCTTACTGTAAGAGTTCTATTTTGTTTAACAAGAGGGTTAATGCTAGGAGTCACTGAGAGAATGGAAGTTTCTTCTCCAGCATTTGGGAAGATGATGTTCTACTCTTCTGCAGTTCTTACACAAACTCAACCATTTAGCACCTCCCAATGTCTCTTTTGAGAGACTTGCAGCCTGTGTGCTAATTCCTCAATCCCTTCTTTGCCTGACACAGATCACCTCTGGGCAAGAGCCAGGTCACAACCATGGATCTGGCAGGCTGCTGCCTTCTCTCCTGGGAGCCCCAGAGGGCTCTGCTGGCTGCGCCTCACCAAAGCACACCGAGGTGTCAAGGCAGCACCGGGCGTACCTGAGCCTTACACAGGGAAATGCAGAGTGTACAGCTGGTCTGTGGCAAAAAACACGAGGAGCTGTGGGAATAGAATTGTGCTGAGCCAGAACAGGACAACATACAAAATAAATCCAGGAGCGCAGAGGAAAGGAGAAGTCACAACAGGTGAGATCAGATTCTGCTGGGGAGCCAGTCACAAATGCTGTGCTCTAACCAAAATATCTTAAAATTGACAAAGATGGGAAATGATTTAATACATCCAGATAGGAGAATGTGCCCAAAAGCAAATTACACTTCCTGTGTTCTGCTTGTGCTGTAAAAATGACATAACCCTTTGATGTGAAGCAGTGCATTTTCAAACTTCTTTGGTTTGAAAGAGCAGGGGTGGTACAAAATGTCAGCATGTCTGCTGAGCTTCTGAAAATTTCATCTCTCTTCCAAAAAAGTGTACTTGAAAACAGAATACCAGGAACTGGGCAACACTGTGCCCTAAGTTTACTGCTGTGCAAGTGCAGTGATTGGGTAGGACTGCCAGGAGCTGAGCTGATGATGCAGCCACTGCTGTAATGGGAGCCCAGAGGTGCCCTCCAAGTGACTGTCACTAAATGAAAGGAATGAGCAGTGCCACTTGCCAGCTGAGAAGCTAGTTATCCAGGCCACACTCTGACCTACCATCTTGGTGTCATGAGAGCCAGCAAGCAGCTGGGACTTTTTGAATCACATCAAATAAAAACAGTGTGACTATTAGAACTCACAAGTGAAGTTGACTTTGCCACTGAGTGGGTGCCCAATAAAAAGAGAAAGATAGGACAACTTTCTGCTCACAGTGAAAATCTTACTGATTTCTGTCAGAAAAATACAGAAATCTGTGGCTTAGACTCAACTGCATTTTGTAGAACATACCTTTTTGCTCCTCAACAGACTTGACTTTGATCTGATCTGAAAAACAGAAACTAGATCAATCCTCCCAAAAGGCACCTGATTATACATATAGCTATGTTCTTCAGCGAGAATGAGAGGAATATATTATCCTTTCAATATTATATGATGTCAAAAACTCTTTCTTAGTTTACTGTAAATATAATCTCTCCAAGTGTTCACATATGTACAGGAAAAAATTTTGGCTCTGTACTTGAAAGACTTCACACCTAAATAAAATCAAGGCTGTAATGACTGTAAGATGAATTTCAATATTATTTTGGAGATTAGAAGATATTTAAATAGGTGGTATTTCCTCAAATTTCTTGAATAAGCTATAAATCAGATTGTGCATATATTTAAGAAAATTTTTTCAATGAAAAGTGTGCATAATTTGCTCACACCATGTGCCACAATGCCAGTTTCTTGGCAAGACCTGTCCTTAGAGAGTGGCTTTTTCTTTAGAACAGTAAATCACATTGTAATTTACACTTACATATAATAAACCTAAGCCAAATGGTAGCTTGTCCTTTGAAAATAAAGATTAATTAACTTGTAAAGGCCATTACTCTAAGACCTGTTTTATTTAGAGTTTAATCAACTCACCAGAGTTTTAGTAGTGAGAACCCCTGAACTCTATTGTTCTTTAAAGAATATCTCTTATTTGTGCAGTTTAATATAAGTTCTGTTGAAAAATCAGCAGTTGAAAGCAACCTAAAATAGCAGTAACAAATTCCATAGACTGAAGCACTTGTGTTATAATGCCTCAAGCAAATTTATAAGAATATTCTTTGAGTGTGAAGCATGCAGTTATCAGGAATCCCTACTGCAGACTCTGGCCTTATCACACACACATCTCCCCCCAGCCCCCAGTGTTTGCAACAAAAGTAAAGAGAGTAAAAGCAAGTGGAACACAACAAAATGGATTTGTGAAAGAAAACTGCCTACCTAGCATGGTGTCTATTAGTACAGAGCAAATAAATTACATACATTTTAGACAATTCTGTAATTTGTACTCTGGCAAAAATCCTATCAGCGGATGTCCTCTTACAGGTTAGGAGTTCACACTGCTGTAAGATTTTCTTCAGTGCTAAAGGAAAGCTAAAGCTTTCTGATTAAAGGGTCCAGGAAGTAAAGAGACAAAACACTTCAGGATATATTTGTCCATCTTTATATAGTTTGCTCATTTTGGCACAAGTAATAGTTGTTTACTCTTGAGTTGTTCAAAGTCGACGGATGTCCTATGATTTCTGTCTGACTGTGAGTGAGACAGCAGACTTCAGGAGGCTTTTATTTCCCAGTTTCTGGGTGGAAGACACCAAGAACTTGTCAAATTATCTCTTCTCTTGGAAATACTGATTCTGCTTTAAATTTTATAGAAGAGATACCGATTTACCTTCAGGGGAGTGCAATTTAAAAAAAATTAAAGAGTACAACGTTATGAATACACTGAACAGGTGGGAAGAACACAGAAAAGAACAAAGTATCAGAACAAGTACAGAATATCAGAACAAGTACAAAATACTATTCTAGTGTAATTACTGTAATACATATCATAAAATATGCAAAATTAAGATCATGCAGAAATAAAAGAATTATAACAGATAATTTTAAATCTCTCCTAGAGTACACAGAGACAAGCTTCTTGTCTTTAAATTTTAAATCCAATCTTTGAGAGAGACCTTTTTTTCTGTAACAAATGTATATGACCATTTTCTTAATCTTAACTAACTAGGCTTCTTAATCAAAATGACAGATATTACTTCATCACAATATTCAAGAACAATAGAAAATTTTATCTTTATATTATAAAAATGAGAGAGGAAGACTTGTGTGTCTCACATGTCTCACAAAAAACATATTCTTTGGTATCTCTGGTCTGTTATGTGGTTAAAATTCAACCAAGAGAGGATCAGCTGTCTTCATGGTACAAAGTTCAACTTTTGCCATTAGATTTATCTCTTCAGAGAACAAGGCAAAACTAGCAAAACAGCAGAATATTCCTTGGAAGAGATCTTTAATTGATAAGTATTAGCTGTTTAAGTAATAGTCATAATAGTGATTTATATCTGCTGTTAAGGTAAGACTTTTTCTTCAGTACAATGACAATTCCTTGACTTCCAAAATGTCATTCTCTAAACACCCCTGCTAACTCAAATAATTTCAGTACTAACAGCAAAAGTAGTCTGATATTTTTAAAGCTGAAAATCCCACTCCTAAATACACAGTTAGAAACTCAACTTTCTAAACACCTTGGTTGTCTCAAATGAAAATACTGGTTCAAACAAGAGAGAGAAAACAAATAAAATAATGCACTTAGGGAAAAGTAATCCAAAGCAGGTCTTCCTGATGCTCAACTCGAACTGGCAGTCACAGTCACCACTCAGGAAAGCAGCCTTGGAGTCACCAGTTGGGTGAGAAGGTGACTGAAATTGTACTTAGTAGTGAATGTGAGCTTTTCGCCACATCCAGTACTCCTAGAAATAAGGGCAATCTGATGAATAGTGTAGGAGATCATTTTAAAAGAGAAAAGAAAAAAATATTTATTTACTAATTAAATAGTGCATTTCTGGATCTCACAGCCATTGGCAGCTGCAGAGGCAGATGGCATCGGCGCATTCAGCAAGGAATCTGAGACTCACTGGCAACAGGGCCATAATGAATGCTAACAGGATTATGTTGGAATGCATCTTCCCACAACCTTAAGGATTATTCTGAATACTGAGGCATTAAATGAAAGGAAGTATCCAGGCTTGGTGTTACACAGGAGGAAATAGCCAGGCTTGAATATTCTTCCTAAATAGGATTTCCTGTCATCGCTGTCAGAGGGAGCACTGACATAGATCATCTCACCCCAAAAGTAATTTCTTACCTTCTAGGGTTGTTTTCTATTTTGATATAACTTCCTACATAAAAGAGCCATCACCATATCTCTACTTCCCCAGGGACCATTTCAGAGAAAAAATGCTTTTCAGTGCTTTTGGGAAAGGAATTTCAGCTCTTTCTGTAAAAATAAAAAGAAAACCCAAAGAGTTAGAGGGTGACTAAGACTTTCCACTACCCCTGCTTCTCCCTGTTTCTGTATCTATCCACATTTCTTTAAGTTGCTGAGCAAATAAATGTGCCTAAGCAACATTCCCATTTTACTGAGCCTAATTCATAATGGGTAGTGCAACAATCTATGGATACTGAAGGAACAATTCTTTTTAAACTGATCAGGCATCTGTTCTGTCAGCTCACACTGAATAATCTGAAATCATTTTGGGTTTACTACCTTGGCTATTCAGTAAAACTGGCAATTAAAAATCTGAAAGTTTGGAAAGAAAGGCAAGCACACGCTATATGCAAAGTCTATACGCAACTCTGAAAACTAGAGTTGTCTTGTTACTTACTTTTAAGAGATAATATTTGGCATTAAAACTATCAGTCTTCTGACACTCTTAGAGCACTTCACTAACAGCAGGGATGTATTTTTCTAATATTAATTAAATGTATGTAGTTACTAGGTGGTTTACCTAGATTGTACTGTACAGACTAGTAAACTGCAACACTAATTATCTTTCTGAGGTCACACAGTGGATCCAGCAGAGGAAAGAGGTCACAGATAAGACAGTTTCTAAAGCTCTTTCATCCATCTCATTAAACTGACAATTCTCATTTCAAACTATTTGTTTTCTGTTACATGAGGACTGGTATTTAGAAAGCATTTCTTTTGTTTGAAATAGAGAACAAAGTCACTTATGTAGCAAATGATGGAGGCATAAACACTCACAGCCATTAGAAAGGTGGGTTTGGATTGTGTGAAACAATCATTTGCTGCACAAGCTGCACAAGCCGATTTACATCTGTAATTATGACAACTGTGGGCATAACTGATGACACACATTTTAACTACCTCCTTTGCATGAACAATTATGTCATTAAATGTGCAGCGTGCAGTGAATTGCACCCACAAAATCAGAGGCTGAGATTAGGCCTTTTTAAAAGACCTAGGCCGTACAAAGTGCCAGATAATTGTATACCCTATGAAAGAGAAGAAGGGGTTTATTTCATGAGAGTTTTTAAGAAAATGGAACCATTTAAGTTAATTATCTGTGTTGGGTTATTCGAACACCTGTTGGGTTTAATTCACCAGCATCTGGTGCCAACTGTGGGTAACAGGCTGGGGGTCACTAATTGACAGATTATTTTGTTTGTGTTTCTTTTTCTTTCCATTTTGACTTTTTTTCCCTACTCAATTTTTAGTAAGCAAACTTTAGCAGGATTCAAGACAAAAATGCAGAGATAACCCACCACCCTTGGAGAGTGCAATAAAGTATTTTCTCCATGGACACATGTAACATACAAGGTTTGAAGCCTGATGAGCACCCATATTCTGTTCATCTCACTGACATATACACCAATTTTAAAACAAGGAGAAGGACTGGTTGACGTGATCATTTCCGAGAACTCTTCAATGCATTAGTCTGGAATATTTGAAATAGACATTTTAGGGGACAATAATTCAGTTATGAATTTGGGGGGAAAAATATTTATCTAAGACCAAGAGCAAGAAACAGAACTATGAAATTCTTGATTCATGATAATTGGACATTCCGACTACAATAATCATTCCACTGAAAGAATTAAAATGTTGTAGAGGTAAACAGAAGAACCTTCAAATTAGTTATGATGCACAGTAAATGGAAGAATAAGCTGCCTGAAAATAGTAAAAATGCTTCTGATACTAGTGGAAAGTTGAGAGACACAGAAGAAAGTCTTGATGCATACAGAGAAGCCTTAAAGTCTAAAAAAAAACCTAACAACTGAATTAAAAATAATAAATTGACTCTGCTCCAAACCGCCCAGAACTGCCAGGGTGTGGAGGTACAGGTGCACAAAAAGATCCAAGTCCAGAGAGCTGAGAAAATTTAAGATGAGGAAGTGAGAGCTCTAAGCAGATTTCTTCTCAGAATCATAAAGCATCCTTAGGGATCTCAGTACTTCACTGAGTAAAATTTTTCAAATCCTCACATACCTTTGAAAATGTGCTTAGGTATTTTGCAGAACAGATACACAGGCATTTTGCTGAACTGGTGTTGCAATTCAGACACAAGAGGATTTGGGCTTTAGGCATTCTGAAAAGCAACAATGTACATGCTGTACACATAAATTTTATTTTTTAGGGTCTTATTTTTCCTATTCAGTCAAGCATATTCACAAACCTGTAACTTCACCAAAAATCACAGCAATAACACAGAATTCTAAATCAGAGCTCACAATCAATGCGCTCAAGAGTTTTTCTGATAGAAATAAAAATCAACACAGGAGAAGGAAAAAAACTAAACCCCACTACCTGAAGGGAAACACCAACTTCCATTAAACCAGAGCTAAGAAAATATCAAATTCTCAGGGTGAGAAGAAAATTAGGTAGAATATTCTTATAAAATATAACACAATCCATACAATATATCTGTAGGAAATGGAATGGAGCATATTTTTTAAATGTTGCTCAAAGTAATTGGAAATTATAGTATCAAACCAAAGTATATGTATCCACAAAGATATTTATTGCAAAATTAGATTTACCTTACATTTCATAAATATTATACTTGCTGTATAAGTGAAGTACTCTGCAGATTGTGCAGAAACAACATATTATGGTAAAACAATCTTTGTGTTTCTTAGAAACTTAAAAATATTCTGCTATCCTGTCACCTATTTGTCTCTTATTTTTTAAGCTAAATGTGTCTGGAAAAGTTTTAACTGGTACAGAGATCAGAATAATCAAAACTAGTAACAGGACTGCATTAATTAGTATTTCTGGTAAATAATTAATCATCAACCCTTTGCATAGCCCCCGGCCAAAACTCTATGTAGTCTCAAACTGACAACACATAAACCTCCAGAGGTATCCACTAACTTGAATTGAGCTTGAGGTCATTTGTTTAGCTCTAAGAACATAGTAACTTTTAAATTAAAATTTTTATTGTTAAAGTATTGTTCTGGAATATAAAATTGCTGCACCTATGTTTGAAATGCCAGTTTTAATCACAGAGAATGATTTGTGACTTCATAAATTTTTGGTACAGATGGTAGGGATTTCCTGGTGGGAGACCGTGGTGCCAAATGCATTTTTCTCCTATGCAGCAGCTCATGTGTCACATGGCTCCAAGGGGTTAATTTTTTTACACGCAGAATTCTCTACATGATAATGCACTTTCATGTTCCCCATCTGGCCATTGTAAAATCACAGAGGCTGTGAAGGCACAAGCATGAAGTAGAAACTGGTGTCCTGATTTTCAATGGTACTGAGTATCTACAACTGCTGCTGAAGTAAGGAGGGAGCCACAGGTGTTCCAAAGCTCAGAAAAACAGGTCGTTATCAGGACAACTTCAGGAGCATTTCTTTGAGAATCTGGCAGAGTGACACTTTTCACTTTAAGTATCACTTGAAGTCCCCATTTCTTATTTTTATGCTCCTCTAAAAACCCAGAATTTTTACTAGAAATGGAAAAAAACCAACATTGCAAGAGGGGGCTTTGGATGGAATGTGCAGATGAAATGTAGAAGGTGTGGAACAGGAGAAGGCTCCTTCACTGTCTGCCTAGTGAAAATAAGGAGTAAATTTTCATAGGAGTGAATTAGTGTGTGGTGCTTAGGTGCCAGTTGGGGTTAAACCATGACAGTCCTTCTTGGTGCCCAGCGTGAGGCACACAGGGCTGAGTGACAGACCACACTGGCCGATCACCTACAGGAAACGCTGAAGGCAAAATCCCTTTCTGAAGCACTGTCTCATCCTGAAAATTTTCCCTTAAGGAAGCAGCTAAAACTGCTAGGAATTTTAGGAGTATTTAGATCAGCTGGAGGTACAAATGGCATCAGAGTATTTGCAGAGCCCATTTCTGATGGTTCCTGACCCAAGGATATCTATAGGCCTTAGAGTGCATTCTCTGGCATGAGGGAATTTTGTCATCAGCCTGTGATGATCATCTCTCAACATTTAGAAACCATTCCAACCTGATGAAAAAACCCAAAATATAGTTCTGCATCAAAACTAATGCTTGAAGTTGTCGCACATTTACTGTGGAAGTGCAAATGGAAACCAACTAATACAGGGTTGCATTTGTAGGTATTTTGTAGATAAGACAGCCAGTCTGCTACCTGCCTCATACATGAAGGAGAGTAGTGCAAATTAAAACCTACTGTACCTGAAATGTTGTGTAGTATGGAGAGAAGGAATAGTTTGCTATGAACTAAAGGAAGGTCTTTTTACATGCAATGATGTTCACATGTAAGTATATGGTGAGAAGTCATGAAATCACATGGGTGGCAGTTTTCCATATCTTCATTTTCACGAGGCAAAGACAGTGTGGTACTCATAGTATGGCAGGGCTGGATGAAAATTGCTTCATTTTCCACCCCACTGTACAGTTACACATTTGGTTGTGGCTATTCTCCCTCACAGAAGACTGCAATGAAACCTTGGGAAAAAACTTCCTGTTCAGCTCTCTTCAATTAGCAGGAAGGAAGAAAGCTGCAGGCTAGTCCAGAATGGCTCTTGTGTGATGCAGGTGTGAGGCAAAACCAGCACTCCATCTTGAATAGAGAGCTATTTATCCTCCCACGTACTGGAATAGGTTGCAATGATTCACAGGCATTTCTGTTTCTAAATGGGACGGAAGCCAGCTAGGGAAGAAATGAGGGTTTGCTATCATCAGTTATCTTTAAGTAGCAGCTATGTCCATTCCCTCTCCTTAGTTTCAATTACAAAATAGCACAAGTGTTCCACCAGACAGCTGAAAGTTCAATATTCTTACAGTGACAGGATCTGCAGCCCAGCCAGCAAGCTGAGAGCTCTCAGGCTCTCTTCCAGCACTACATCTCACTTGTCTTCAGAAGGGCCCTGCTGCTTAAAGTTTTTTGTTTGTTTTTTAATTAAAAAAGAAAACAAAAAGTTTTATCATTGAATTAATCAAACCTGACCCAAACCCATACTTCCATATTGTGTCAAAACCTATGGGAAATCAGGTAAAGTTGGTTTGGGCGAGGAATACAGTGTAAAGCTTTTCTTAGTTAACAGGCTTATCAGAAGCCCATGGGATACAGACCAAACATGCTAATGGATTTGGGAGCTTTGGATCAGACAAGTGTTATGTTGCTTAGACTGCATTTTTTAAATTTTCCACCCTACTGAGTTCCACTGAGGCAATACAGCAAGTTTACATACCATAAGAGGTACAATACAAGGGAGGGAAATTGCATCTCTTCAAGATTCAGTTATCCACTAGTTATCAAGTTATTCACTAGCTGTGATTTGATGAACACCATCAACTTTCAGAAGTAGTTTCAAAATTTGTTCTTCCAGGAACAAAAATCACAACTTTAAACCTCTGCTAACAATGTGAGACACATTTTCAACGGCGTGCTTAAATTCAGCAGAGACCTTTCTTCTTACAATGCTATGAAATTAGTTCACAATAAAAATAAATTGACATAAATGGTAACATCAATTTTGCTTTTCAAAAAACGTGTACTACTTAAAAGCTACGAAAAATATCACAACTACCGTATTTGTGGAATTCATTGCAATGCAGTCAGCATTTATTCTGTGAGAGCATTGTGTACTCACCAGCGCTGGTAACTGTTTCCCAGACCAAACTTCTAAAGCAGAAGTCTTCTCTTCTTATTAGCTCAAAAGATTTTCTTCCAAGCTTGCTATAAGAGGTACAAGAAAATTAGGGTCAGTGAATGAATACCTACTATTTTTCACTGGTGAGGCAAAAACTGTATATTATGGGATCACTCTAAAATCAAAAAGTTGGCAGGACTGGGAAAACTTCAGAGAATGCTACAAAAATGACTCAAGTTCTAAAAATGTGTTTCTCAGAGAGATTTAAAGGAAAAAGGTTATAAGGTTAAGAGGTGATTTAATCTTTGTCAGCAGGTATCCACATAAGTAAAAGGTAATTGCTATTATATGGATTTTTTAAGTAGCAGCCTAAGGTTTACCAAGATGCAACTCAAGTATAAGCTAGAAAATATTAAACTGAATACACGGAGTATTTTGCTATTCTCTAATTCACCCACCCAAATCCCTTGGCTAACTGAGAGCCAACCTGCTGCCACTCTGTGCAGTGTTTCTGTCTCAGAAGTCATGTTTACTGCAAACACTGTGTACTTAGCATTTCTTTTGATTCCATGTCCATGGAATATCTTCCATCAAACAATGCAACAATTCTGTACTAACAACCACTACATTGCAGTGATAAGGACCAGCATTAATTCATGGGCAAATGTTTTTAGACTAGTGGGTCAATAATAGTCACAAGAACTGAAACAACAGCTACAAGACAAAACAGACCACTCTCAGTTTAGGCATTGGAGCCTCAGTCAGCTGTCTTTCTAAAAAATTGGGTTTCAAACAAAAGTTATGGATGCATTATAAGAATTAGTAGATTAGTAGATTTTTTTATATAAACCAGATTATTCATACATAATAGGTGCTTGTACCCCTAAAGTAAACTGCAGTGATGTTCAGAACTCAGCTTTAAATTTTTAAAATCTATGAAATGTGTTCAATTCTTAGTCTAAGGTGCTATTCTTCATAGAGTAAGAGTAAATTAAAGCAGCTGTGATTCATAGAAAATTACAGAAGTCTAGAATATCCTTTCACTGCTCCAAAAGACATTTTTCAGAACAACAAAAAAAATAAAGCGGAAAATACTGGGAGAAATAAAGCATCATTTTCAATTCTTCCCTCTTTGTTCTGCTATTTAGATGTATCTCCTTTACCTGGGTAGTGTGAATGTTGCCTTGTTTGGCCTCATCCAAAGTTATTTATCAGTAGAAATAGGACAATAGAAAAAGTCAGAAAAATGTGAATACCTACCCATAAGTGTCCATATGTTCACAAATATATACCTCAGCTGCATTCTTGTCCTGTATCTATTTTCTGTTACTTTGTGTAAAATATTTGAATAAATGTGCTATCTGTATGCCCAATTTAATCTTTCTGTGTAATCTGCTTCCTTTACATTGACTATATTCTTAATGATGTGGCAACAATTAAATAAAAAAGCAAATATATAAAAACTACAAATATAAAAAAACTACAAATGTATTCCTATAAGATTCAGTATCAGACCCTTAGTATTTGGTTCCTGTGACTATGTACCAGCAGGAATATTAACCAAAAACAACAACTCTAAATGATTATTAGAGAATATACTTTGAAAGTAAGTATTGATCTGTGTTTTCCTAATCCCATACAATGGAAAATCATATCATGTGGTCTGTGTTTTCAATCAAAACTAACAAAGATTAAATTCCTAATAGATTTTACTTCATACTCTTCATGCACAACTGACTTGAAAAAATTATGTAGCAGATACTTCTGAGAAACTAATACTCCTTTTGGTGATCATTTAAAACAAACAAACAAAC